>JABFFI010000867.1:0-67453 GCA_013623725.1 Fusarium robinianum | reverse complement strand
TATGAGGGGGGGGTTGGGGGTTGGGGGGGGGAGGGGGGGCAGGAAGGAAGAGATGGAGGGAGGGAGGTTAGAGGAGGTGCATGAGGATGGGTTGGACAAACACAAGTAAGGGTAGCATGAGGGAGCAACATTGAGATTGGCTAATGTCCTTTGAGTTGATGCTCGAAAAACTTGCAGAGTCGACAACATCTCACTATCAACCCACACACACATTCAACAACAGGGAGACGACGACAAGTCAAAACAACTGGAATTAGGTTGAAACCAAATGTTCAAATACTAAAAGGAGAATTGTCCTCATTGCCGGATCCAGCCAACCCGCCCTATGCCAACCGCAGTGGCGATATACCAAGAAGCCGGGATAACATATATACTCCAGTCCGCACAGCACGAGCTACAAGACCAACGAGAAATGGGAACTCCACCAAGAAACAGAACCCAAGCCAAATAATCAGAAATGATATAGAAATAACGTATACAGACAGAAAAACCCTTGGTCAGCGATGAGAGGAACTCGCCAAGAGCCCCCCCAACGACCACACACAGAACCGACTTCTGAAATCCAAGTCATCTCCGCGCTGCAGTATCCGGGACGGCTTTTGGCCTCCGCCGAAGTTGCGCTCGACGAATAGGACTCGGGGAAGGCGGTCCCATGATAATCGTGCCGAGTTCGAAAAGAATGAAGTATCGAGAAGAATGAATCGAGAAGGTAACATGGTATCAAAACAAAAACCCGGTAAACGTCTGCCTCGCCGACGCTGGCGACTTCCAGGAACGCACAAGCCGACCGCCAATATAACCTCAGCCTCGAAATCAAAATCCAACAAACTGACTGTCCAAACCCAGACCATTGCCTCCAGTTAGAATCGTAATAGGAAAACTAGAAATACCCCGTGGAATATTGAGAAAACCCGGTATGTTTCAGCCCACGCATGTACCCCGACCTGTCGGCATCCAACCCAACAACAAAAGAGCCCCTTATCCTTGCCCTCCTGACTCCTCTATCCCGCCCCGGCCAACTGCTATACGCAGAGTCAACGGGCGAATGGCCCACAAAGCACATAGCCTCTCCACCAATGCGTATACTTGGGTATCCAGGAATACTGAAGGAGCTCGACCAGAGAGAGAAATCAGAGTCTCTCTGCTGAAAAGAGTATATCAAAAGGAAGAACAAAAGAAATGAAAAAGACGAGAGTCAAGAAGGAAAAAAAAAGAAAGAAACACGCCCCCCCGTGATTAGGTCGAATCTGAGTGAAAACAAGATCGTTCGTACTTGGAATCATTCGTTCAAGTCATGTCAACCTTCGTCATTGTCTGTCCTGAGTCTCATTGCGGCTGCTGCCCAGGCGTCCACCACTGTTGGGCTGGTGAATGTTGGCCTGACCATCCCTGGGTAACGGCGGGCGCTCCCGCTCCGCTTTGGGGCAAATACCCCCGGGGAGTCTGATCTGTGGGATACATGTTCTGGCCAGCGCCGTACTGCATGCCAGCCATGCCGGGGAACTGCATGTTGGGCTGCATCTGACCGGAGCTCGACTGACGGAGATGCGAGGCCGGGGACTGTGGGGGGTGAGCCGCCTGCGACTGCGCGGTGTAGCTGCCATAGCTGTGCTGAGCTGTCTGAGGGTTCTGCTGCCACATGCTCTGACCAGACTGATAGTTGTAGCCCGGCGTGCCCTGAGACATGGAGCTGGTCGAGCCTGGGAGGGATGGCGTTGGTCTGGTACTCGACTGCGTTGGAGACTGGGCCATACCTCTCATGGGCGCCTGGGCGAGGTTGCTCTGGGCGCTGATCGATTGAGAGTATGGCGCGGCAGTCATCATCATCTGGGGGCTCTGGGTAGAGACCAGGCCGGGTTGCTGAGAAATTGCCGTCGCGGTGGTGTGGGGTGAATGGGAAGGTCGGCTGGTCGCGACGGATGTCGTTTCAGCCGGAGCCTCGGGCTGCTGTGGCGGTTGAGGCGGCGGCTGCTGCGTGAGGTTGGACGATGGCTGCTCGTGGGGCCTTCGCCAAATGCCCTGGATATAATCGTTTCGCATATCCCTCTGTTGATTGACTGACCGATTGAACTCGGCGGCGTGATGGGCCTGGGCGTTGAGCTCGCCGAGAGGCGTCGGCCGGGTCTGGTCTTGGTACGCGGGACCGGTGATCTCCTGACGCGGTCCGCCCTTGAGGATTCCGGAGTAGTCGCGCGGCCGGTTATCACTCAACTCTGATCCTAGTGTCAATCCAGGCATTCTGGTTGTGGTCCCGGGTGGTGGTCCGATCATACCTGGTTGAACGAGGTGCGGCTGCGGGGGGCCGGGGAAGGGTCCAGGGTTATTGCTGTACACAATCTCAGGATGGGGGCCGGCGAGCAGGACGTTGTTCTGAGCCTGGGCCGCCTCTCGGGCCTTGGTGGCACCAGGCCGTTTCTCTCCAGCGAGGTCTGCCTCTGTGAAGCCCTGCTTCCTTGCCTTGGTTTCCCAGTAATCGTCTCGGACTCTCCTGCCGTTGCGGATGACGCGGCTACCAAACTGTCGAAACATGGACCTGGCAGTTACAATGGCGATTTGCCTGGAGCGATACGAGAAGGGGAGGATGCCCTGCTGGACCAGATCATCCTTTTCGGCCTGGATGGCGATGATCTTATACAGAGATCGGTTCTTGTTAAACAAAAGGTACGAGTCTCGATATCCCAGTACCCTGGCGCACTCAGTCGCCAGCATGAAGAGCTTGTCCCCCCTGTTGGGAACCAAAAAAGTCCTGCAGTGGTATTCGCGGTTGCCATTCAGCTGTCCATTCGGCTGGACCTTCTTCTCGCCAAACTCATCGATTTCTCGGGGGAGGTATTCGTCGCCGCTCGGGTTTAGCTGGTCAGTTGTATGATCCCGCACGGTCGGGAGCGCCTTCAGAGTCGACTTTGTCGGGGTAGTCTTGGGCGGCATTGGTGCCTGGGTTGGCGTGTAGGCAGGGTTGGTCTGCGGGATAGAGGCATTCTGAGACTGCGGCGTCTGCGGCGGGGGAACAGCTTGAGGGAGGACGGGCGCCTGCCCGGGAGCCTCGGAAATGCTCCCTGAGGATCGTGGCTTCATTGGTCTTCCGCGTTTTCGGGCTGGTTTAGAATCACCTAGAGTACAGGCATGATGTCAGTGTCTTCTCTCGCTGCGACCGTATCTTGCGATTATGATAAACGAGCAGTGAAGTGGCACGCGAAACATGTAACACGGAATCAAAACGGGGCCGGAGTCGCGGGACGGCGCAAAGTCGCGGGACAGCGGCGCGCTGCGACGGGCATTGCAGCACCGAGCTACACAGGCTCCACTCCCGACATACCGTCATCACCAGGCTGCGGCGCGTCGTAGAGATCGGGGGACCTGGTGCGTTTCAGATTGCGTTGCGACGGACCAGGAAGACCTGTTCCAGGTTGTATATTAGCATATTATGGCATTAAATTGCATGATGAAAACGGCGAGAGCGATGAGATGGGGCGCGGGCATGCGAGCTCCATGGCGCAATGACGTCGGCACATGTTGGAAGGGATGGAGGGAGGTTCAAGAGCAGCAAGGTTGCGATATCAAGCCAAAGCGACAACGACAACCAGCGTTTTGATGTAAGTGAAGCCTCGTAGTCATTGACTGAACAAGCCCGAGGAGGAACGAACAGGTGGGAGGGGGGAAGGGTGAGGGGTAGGCGCGACGGCGCATAAAGAATAGGACTCACCAGGAGAGTTGAGGTCCGCAGGATTGATCGTCGCGTTATCAGCGCCGCTTTGCTGGGCGGAGTACATGACAAAACGGCCAGGCCAGCAGGAGCGGCAAAGTTAGATGCGACGGCGATGGTGACGGCAACGTGTCGTGAGATGTTTGGACTGGCGAGCTGGAGGTTGGAGACGATGCAGAGGGAGGGCAGCATCAACCGCACGTGGTTGGCCGGCGGGGAGGCGCGAGTGGCAGATACCGGGTTATAAGACGGGCGTTGCAATACTGGCCTGGTGACAAGACGATGGCCAGCCAGGCCAAGGCTTGGATCGGGGAGGATTCAGGCGCAGCAGGCCTGGGGCGCAAACTCCAAAGGGCCAGCGAGAGGGACCAGTGCCGGAACCGAGAGAGAGGAAGCCGGATATCAGACGCGGCTGCGGCGGGCGCGTCGCAAAGCAGGGTGTGCAAGCAAGGCAAAGAAGACAAGAAACGAGGCAAGACAAGGCTAGAATAGAGAGACAGGCAGAGAAAAGAAAGGGGAATCAAAATGCGATGCTTAAATTACCTACCGTTGTGTGGTGATAAAGCGAAATGCGGAGGGTGGTGCGTGTTGTGCGACGACCGTGATGGTGACGACAATGAGATGCGCTCAGATCGGATCAAAGCAAGATGAGAAGTCGCGCGTGTTGGACGAAGACGCGGGGAGTCTTGGAAAGCGCGTGTTTCGCTGATTCAAAAAGATGGAGGGTTAGACGGTTGCGATGGGGGAGGACGGATGGTGGATGGGAAGGCGGAGAAGATGGTGATGGGTATGGGAAGTGGGTGGGTGGTGGTGGGATAGATGATGATGATGGTGGTGGTGGAGGTGATGATGGTGGAGGGGGACGGGATTGTGCGCGGATGGGGTGGGAGGGAAGGTGCGGTAGTAGCAGTTGCAGCACCAAGCACCCCAGCGACGCTAGAGAGGGCAGTTACAGTCAATCAACCAGTCAGTCGCACCTGCAGTGGCAGTGGTGGTAAAAGTGGCAGTGGCGATGTGAAACCCGGAAAGCCAAGGCAAGAAAAACCACCCCCGGAAAGGCAGGAACGACCCTGGTAAATGGACCCAGACCCAAGTGGGCAAGTGCGGCCTAGCAGGTAGGGAAGGAGGGGGCTAGGGAGGCAAGGACCAGCAAGGGCCAGCAAGGACCAGCAAGGACCCAAAGCGCGAAGAGGCAGGCGGGACCCGACACTAGGATCCAAAGGACCCAGCAGCGACACCAGACCAGGAAGGCCAGGCAAAGGTGGAGATAGCGGCGGAGGTGGCGGCGCGAGACGGGGGCGTTGACGACGGCGAGTGACTCCTCTGGTGCCTTGCTGCAAGTGCGCGAATGCGCGGCGCGGAAGTGGCAGCGTCAGTATTTAATGAATGCGACCGAGGAGGCGCCCGCGTGAATGTGGAGAAAGTAGGGAATACGGGTTGAAGAGGTCGAAGGAAGCGTCCAAAGCGGAGTTGGAGGTATCAACCACAAGTAGGTAAGTAGCGCAAAGGCCGAGTCGCAGCTCTCCAGTTCAGCTGGGTTGCTGCTGTACGTGACACTGCCCAAGACAAAGGGATCTCCGAGTGGATTGCGCGCGTCAGTCAAGTCTTTCCAGTAATCGCAAATCGAGTAGCGATCGCAGAATGAGCGCAGCGCGGCTGGGCGCAACGAGACAGACGGCTTGAATCTCAAGTTGTGAATTCAGATACTGCACGAGATGCGCAAGTTGCGCGCGCGGCGCGGAAGCGTGGCGAGTGGTTGACCCCTCGAAGGCAAGGAGTGCCGCGAGATGGCGATGGGCAGGTGATGGTTGGTAGTGGTGGTGGTAGTGGTGGTGGTAGTGGTAGTGGTGGTGGTGGTAATGCTTGCGCGCGTCGCTTGGTCTGGGGGAGATGATGTATGACGGATGATGATGGATGTGGCAGAGCCAGCGCTGAGGTAGAAAACAGTAACAAGTTGGTCTTCTATCGCGGTGATGGCGATGATGATGGCGATACTGATACTGGCATCAAGCTCAACAAGATGCGTAGCAAGTCCAAGAGACGACAGTTGATACTTGGGACCCTTTCGATGGAGGTTGGAAGTATCCGTAGATGGAGGAGGGAGGAGTGGGACACGAAGAGGGCTGCTGGGATGGCGATTGAGATGGAGGGGAGGGGGGAGAGTTTACCGTTTAGAAGGCGGCACGGATGGAGGGAGACGGATGACGACGGATGGTTGGCTGAGATGGCGCAAGCCTGGGGGAGGAGGAGGAGGAGAAGGATGAAGAGGAGGGGGGTGGTGGGTGAGAGGAGAGAGAAAGGAAAGACGCCCCGTGGGTTGTGCGGTAGAAAGGGGTGTGTATGTATCTCGGAGGGACTGTGGGTGATTGATGCGGGATGTACCTACCTACCTACTCCGTGCGGAGGAGAGGGATGCCCGTATGTAAGTGAGAGGTGATGGAAGTATCGCGGATGATAGCACGGCGACAACCTACTACCTACGGAGTACCTGTGACGGAAAGGTACGGCCAGAGTAAAGGGGAGAGAGCGATGAGAAAAAGAAAAAGAAGAAACAGAAGAATAGAAAACAGAGATAACTGGAAAAGGGATAGAGAAAACAACGAACAACATCATCATCGTCAACATCCTCGTCATGACTGGTTATGTATATGTATATCCCACTCCTTGCCCCGGTATCGCCGGGGTACATACGAAACCCAGTCCTACCTACTTCGTACTTCGTGCTTACGAAGTATGTACATACTGTGCATCATAGCACGTCAAGTATCCGCAGGATAACAGTTCCCTGTCTGTTGGTTGGCTATGCGAGTTTCTCTGTCAGCACCACGTTAGTAAAATGTCAATCGTTATAAAACCAACCCTCGTTTCCACCGAACAGAAGACATTTGATGTAGATATATATCTCGTCCGTTAACTACTAATCCACTAGCCGACGCGAACATATACTATTGCCCACACGTAACTTCATATTGACCGAGTCAGGTCTATCACGACTCTCTTTCAACCTCATCAGCAGGAACTGGAATCGACTCCCCAGTCATTTCCCCGTTGTCTTTGTTCGCCGTCTTTTCCGTACAGTGTGTGCGATGTCTTCGAGGTAACTGAACACAAAGCCGCAACTTCAAGCGGTTCCAAACAGACCCCGGGATCCCTTCAACAACCAGGCCCAGGCCCCAGCCATAAAAAGCCACCTTCCTATATCATACGTGCCGAACGGAGAAATAACTCACGCTTTTTTCAAACCCATGCTCTTCCCCGGATGAAAGAAGAAAGGAAAGATGAAGTATGAAGAAAAAAAAGAACGCATCCCTGTTGTCGCCGTTGGATGGATGAAATGACTGTCAGAGAGCCTAGTCGACCCCGAACCGCCACGTCGGGTCTGGATGTCGCACCGTGCTGCGCTTCTGTGACGGGGCGTGTGCAACCTCAAGCACGCGCCCTCTTCTTGTCCCTTCTTTGTTGAGCCGGGGTGTTGACTGCACCGAGTCTCATCACTTCCGAATCGAGATGTCCCGGTTCTTCCACTGGCGATGTCCACGTTACCGTCACGCCCTGTGCCCTGACTGCGTACTCGGGATTCTTGCATCGATCTATTAACTGACCTGTAACTCTTTATCAGTTTATACCCGTTCTAGACAATGTTGACAGCTCGATCATGATCCGTCCCGGGCTGTCGACGTTCCCTGGCGTGGACCGGCTGGAAGCACGAAGAGGTGTACATGGGGAGTATAGTACAAAGAAGTCACCCGAACTGGAGTGAGAAGCCGCTGATGTTCTCCCGGGTTGCTTCAACTCTTCGTGTCCCTGTCCGTCATGATCAGGTTGTCTCGTCCTAATTACATGCCATACAGGTTCCACTTGAGCCGCCAGCAACAGTTTCCGATGGATCCAGGTCTTCGAGGCTGTTTTCTCTGGCTGATGCTGCTCCTTCTTGTCTCTCCCAGCCCACCGTTGTCACGTAGAAAACCGCATCAGGATGGGGGCGGCTCAACCGTCTTTTCTTCTGAGTAAGTCGTCCCCTGTCAAGGCTACATACGACGATAGGTGGTCTGATGTCAACGGCGACGGAGTATCATCACCGAATAGGTATAACAGTTGCTGGTATATCGCATAATGTTCCCATTTTCCTCGGCCCCCGAAATGGTTTCAACGGCGTTGACTACCAGTCGGTTGATATTCAGCCATTTCTCCACCACAGGGGAAGGATTGACGAAAGGCCGTGGTGAGGAAATCAGACGGACGTTGACAACCAAGTGCAAGACGATGTGGCTAACATGGCACTAAGAAACGGTTAGTCCTTGAACTAACGGCGGCCATCATCAGTGGCCCAAATCGTTCCCATGGGCAGAGGACCCTGGCCGCAGATTGGGCGCCTCCGGAAACTCCAGTGACGCTGGGGGCCCTTGAAAGATCAGTTCCCAAGAACGCAAGACCTCCCTAAACAGCGCGCCCAAGCCCGGAGGGTCATGGCAGACGCAGGTGCAAGCCGTGCGCGAAAGTCTGGGGGACGATCCCCTCCGTCGCCTTCGCACATGCCCATGTCCCTGTCCCCTCCAGCAGGCAAGTGTTGCATCCTTCACACCAACATCCATCGAGATCAATCTCTCACTGGCCAACAGCCCCCAGCCTGGTTCTGCGAGACCCAAGGCATGATGGAAGGAGGGGGAGGTGCGGGAGCGATCGCCCCAAAACCCCAGACCTACACCATCCCCGTCCGCATCCCATGGCCTTCTTCCCACCACACACACACACACACAGCCGTGAGTTACCCTCCCGGTCCCCGCGCAATGCAGAGCTCCCGCGTCTTCGGGGGGAGGGGGGACTCTCCAGGCCATTTCCAGCCTTTCCTGATGGGAGCTGCATGCCAACGATGACATGACATGCCACACGCCGGGCTGGTTTCTATGCGATGCAAGATACCCCAGACTCAACGGATCCATGGGTTCCCATGTCACTGCCGATGCGTCTTGATCCCAATTCTCCCTTCCTCTGCCCCGGACTTTGCAGACTTCGGCGCCCAACCAACAGCCCTCGCCTCCCCCTTCTCCGCCGTTAATTAACCACCAGACGAGATACGCGAGAATCATGGTCTTCGGGG
This sequence comes from Fusarium robinianum, assembly GCA_013623725.1. Taxonomy (NCBI): domain Eukaryota; kingdom Fungi; phylum Ascomycota; class Sordariomycetes; order Hypocreales; family Nectriaceae; genus Fusarium; species Fusarium robinianum. Next base: position 58,652 of record JABFFI010000867.1, on the reverse strand, counting down.
CTCCAACCATTCCGCCCCGCGCGTCTCCTTGTGATGCTGAACATGTCCCTATCCATTCTTAGCCCGCTCTCTGAACCAACTCACGGACGTTTTACGTAGCACACACCCATCTCTCGCGCCGCGCGACGCCCACGAACCATCAAGCCACAGTCCCCATCCTCCTCGAGAGGCGGGGATATCGATCAGCAATGCACTCCGCCGTTCTTTGTTACCGCTAACTTGGCCCCGCTGTCGCTTTCATTTAGCTTGTCTCGCCGCCACTAACTTACGAAGTTAGCAAGCTAGTCGGCAAGCCAGATTTTGGGACCTCTCAGATCTCACCGAGGCTCTTGGTCACCGTTTCCCAGACCACCAGACTTTGCCTCGTGGAATGCTTGCAAGCCTCCCTCCCTCAAGGACGCCGGCTTCTGTATGGAGTCGAAGCCCCTTTCTTGTCCTTGACGGAGCCTCTTGACAACTCCAATAGAAGCACCGCAACTCGGGGCCCTGGTCGATCCTTGGTACCTGCCTTTCTCCATGTTGATCTCTCACAAAACGGAATCGTGACTGTCGAAACATCGTATGAGCCGTTATCTTGGCTAGCCCGCACGTGAAACTTTGCCAGCGCCGGTCTCTGCTCGTCGCGGTTTAATCTCGAGTGGAAAAACCAATGTCCTGTGGCTTCACCCCTCACGAGCCGCCTCGGACAACCTGGCTCCCCCTTCTTCTTCACCGTTGGTAGCTCCTGTTTCTCCGGCGGTTTCCTCACGGGTTGCTGGCCTCTCGTTCCTCTCTTGCTCTGGATGGAAGTGGGCTTTGACGACTTCCTGACCAGGCAGTCCCGCTTGACAGAGACCAACGCTCCATAAATTCGGGGCCCGCATTGCATCATACTGATGTATCATCCCTGCCAGACTCCCTGGCATCTCCAGTCTTGTGATGCCTCTTCCCTTGCCTGCCTCGCGCTCTTGGGGCCAATCATATTGGCCCCTCTCCCCTGCTCGTCTTCTGGTGTGCTTGGCGTGCGCAGGCTTTGTCTCGGCCCTCGTTTCCCACAACCCAGTGCCTAGATCCCTGTCCGGCTGGCGCTGCAGAGTCCCCCGCCGCGTCGAAGCGATTGTCCATCAAGAATATCAAGTCTATCCCCCAGACGTCGCCGCATCGCTTACCTAGATGATATCCTTAGCGTCGCTATGACAGCGGTGAACTCGGTGGATGTATGGGAGCACTTAGAGTAGGTACTCCGTGCCTCGTAACAGTTGCTTCTTCAAGGAGCCAGGTTGACGTTGACACCATGCATCCATGTCGTCGTTCTCAAGATTGCTAGTAGTAGTTCTCGGTGATAAGCGGACGTTTCCGGTTGACAACCATAGGCAATCTCCCATACCGCGCCTCACCGGTCAGCAAAGGACAATCCCCATCCCGCGGTCGCGGCTGGCCTGCAAAGCCATCGAGGCTTTTATCGCGTGGCCGCTACCACTACGACGGGTGCCAGTCACCCCATCGCTGCCAAGCCACGCTGCTCAGAAAGGCAGTGGTCAGTCCGGCGGCCCATTTATCGTGAAAGACTCGGGACGAGTTCCCAACATAGATGAGGTCAGACTGCAGTCAGCGATGCCATGAGACCTCCCGAAATATGTACGGCTTCCTTCGTTCCATCGCTGCTCTGCGTCACGGTCTGCTTCCCTGCTTTTCACGATGCATGTCGCAGGCTAAACGCGACCTCGTGAGCTCTCCCAGACGCGCCGCGTTCTCAGACCCCTCGAAAAAGAACTTGAGGAGGGGTCATTTTGAACGCAGCCGGGCCTCAGAGGCCAGCCAGCGTCATGGATTTCCAAATCCAGCGGGCTGCTGCTTGCCCCTTCTCTATCACATGGATCGCCGTTCCGGGGCCCAGGCGCTTGCTCACCGGCCGCAGCCACGCCTGTGTGAGATATTACCAATATTCATTTTGCCGGATGTGTTGACTGATGGCGGCCAGGGCGCAAGTGAGGAGGAGAAGGATGCCTTGCACCTACATATGTACCTCCCGCGTCGTCCGTCCGGATAGTCAGGTATGACAAGCTCCAGACACATGCGTCTTGCTGCAGTTGAACCCCGGTCTTCTGCTCCACAGCCGCCCCTCCGAGCTCCATTGCGACGATGGCCACGGCAATCTCGTTCATGGCTCTTGGTGAGTTTCCCGCAGGTGGCCGCGTAGGCGCTCTCTCCATGCCGACTGGACGACTTGGGAGGGATGGCGACTGTCAACTGCGTGTTATCAATACCCACCTTGGCCCTGTCACCCACAAGGAGCATGATAGCGTGCTTGGGCAATAGGTATCAGGCAACGGTGCTCGATTCTGAATCCAGGCAAGTTGGTTCTCCCATGGTGACCTTGGCCCAATATGGAGCGACTGGCTTTCCGGCCCGGATGACAGGCCTTGTCCCTGATCCTGTTGTTCTGGCTGGTCAATCCAGCAAGGCTGCAGGGATCTTGACGATTACAACGGCTCTCCCAGGCTGAGTGCTCTGCCAGTTCGTCGTGATTGGCCTATCGCTCCGGATCCTCGACGGTCAGTGACATGAATTCCGCCGCCACAGCTGAAACCTGACGTTCAATATTGAACGCCGGCGTCCAAGACATCCGAGAGAGGTCAACCGAAAACAATGCTCAGCAAAACAACGTTTGGCGGCACGTCAGTAACTGGATAAACGACGCCTGAGAGCTCGGAAGGGCTTGTCTGTGCCTCAGCCATCCAAGCGGGCTCTCAGACACTTCTCAACCGATTCGAGCCATGTGTTTGGCAGGCTGTTCTGAGGTGACAACACATCCTAGTGAAGCTTATTGCACTGTCAAAGTCGCCGTGGTGATAATGAATGCATGAAAACGAGCAACTCCTCCCGAAACGGGGGTATGCCGCACTGAAGTTTCCGATTGTGATACTTGGAATTACAGGTCTCTCAACGCTTCGGGTCTGACTGCAGGGTTTCGAGCCATTTGCAACCGCCGTTGTGAACCTCGTGGGTTTCACACCCAGGAGGTAGTTGTTGGACGAGAGGCCTCTGGAGGCCACGGGGCTGTACGAAAGCCGACAATGCAAGTCATTTAGCAGCTGCAGTATTCCTTCAGAGCAACTCTCTTCTTGCCCCAGTGATCCATCACTGGCTCGCCAACAGACCTGAAAGGGAGGATGTAGGCAGCTTCCCTCCCGGGCCAGGGTGTTCTGTAGCCCTCGATGGTGTCGAGGATGTATGTGTTCTGTCATTGGCGGCAGCTCACACACCCCTCAGTGCCAGCAGAAGCGCCCACCACCAAAATCTGTACATTGGTCAACTGGTCTCCCTCCGCGCACACGCCTACCTGCTGCACGTCCATTTGGTCTCGTAACTCCCGAAAGAGCCGACTGCGAGTGCCTCGCTTACCGTCTTGCTCAAATCGTGGGCTGCAAGCATTCGCCGCTAGTGAAGCGGCTTCAGTTTCTGGTGGGCGGCTGCAACCCAGATGAAGTCTGATGTCGGTCGAGGCAGCGGAGGTCTTAAGTCCACTAACGTGAGTTCCGTTGATCTGTGACCGTGAAGCACACACAATCGTCACACCAAGACACAACTGCACCATGAAGACAACGAGATAATCAGATATCGGCAAGACAACAAGTATCTGGGGCCTCATCGGTTCCTTCTCACAATCAATATTCTCCTGACAATGTCTTGGGTGGTGGTTGAGGACTCCTGGCCGCACAGCATGCGAGAGGCATGTTGCTTTCGCCACCAAGTCCTGCAACTCCCACAATGGATGTGACGTGTTGTTGTCCTGGGCGGATTCCATCGGCCGTTTCCCCCGGGTCCCCTCGATTCCTCTTGGATAACGTGGCCGAGTTCATGAGGAAACGGTGACAAAAGATTGACGAGTTACCTAGAGGTGTGTTGGTGGAGATTCCGCAACACGGAGGGAGTGTTTGTTGATCCAAAGTCGTTGCTGGTCCGCTTATTCTGGTAGGAACAACGTGTTCGAGAAATCGTCTACTGTTTCAAGTGCCACTTGCGCGAATTCCCACTCGACCAGAGGCCCAGAACACAGGGGCCGGAGAAGACTGGCTATTGTTGGCGTCTCATGAATGCCGAGCATGTGCGCCGACATCACAGGACAGGACACGTGAAGACAATGCAGTCAAGAGGCGTTCTGGGCTGAACCAGTCGGCTCGAATACATGACGCGTCACCGCAGGATGTCCGGGATCAACGAAAAGTTTCCAGCTTGTTTCGAGTAAGGCCATCGACGACCCGGGCCGGGTCGTATACCTCATGCCCTCCCGGTCTATTCTTGGATGCCAAGGGATAGCCCATCGAGAATAGATCTGGTTCATTGCGAATTGGGCTTGGCGAAATCCTTAACATGGCAAGATGGCGTCGGAAGTGCAAACGACGGAGGATGGAAACTGACAGTTCTCTCTCAGTGTTGACTGTGTTGGCATACCTGGTCCTGTCCAGAGTGAGATTTCGATCATCGTCGCGGAATCCGACATTTTTGGTCTCGACAGAGATTGGAGATACATTGAAATTTCACTGCCGTTGCCCGAGAGCTGTTGAAGCAAGGGGAAGAGGTGATGTTGAGTACCACCTCAGAGGGAGGAACGCGGGATCACGTGACCATCGATTTGTCATCACGTGGTCAGTGGTTTTCTCCCAGAACATGGAACTCAGCAAAAAGTGTGAATGAATGTTGTAGAAACTTCCACGCGATATACAAGGACATCAAACGGAAAGAACGGGAAGAAACACTTGAAAACCCACACCTTCTTACGACACTGCACCTCCGTAGGTACAACAATCGGCAAGGGGAGTTGGATGTTTCCAGTTCTAGATTCAACCTCGATTTTTTTTCGTATCGATAAGCGCCCCACCAACCTTCTAGCTAGTGCAACGACGAGACCTCATCAACGTGCTTTTTCAACACCTACAATCATCACAAAGACAACGGGCCAAGATGACGAGCTGGAAGCGGTCTCATGATACGGACGCTTTTGCGTCGAATATTTCGAGCAAGGTCTATGTGCGCTCGACCCGAAGCGGCAAAGTTCAGAAAATTGTGAGAGAAGTCTACCTACGGACTGATATTCCTTGCTCCTCCAAGCTCTGCAAGGCCTGCCTTCGCGATGCCCCAAAGAATGCCGCCCAGCAAGGTAAAACTCCAAGACTCCTCCCTAGGTTTGTTTAGCTAAAGCCAGTACAGTTCAGCCGTTTGTTCTCTCAGACAAGCCGGCAGGCACCAAGGCTTTCCCTCAAGGTCACTACCTCATCCCTGACACCAACGCGCTTCTCAACGCCATGGATCTCTTTGAGCAGAGCTCCAGCTTCTATGATGTCATCATTCTACAGACTGTTCTCGAGGAGCTTCGAAATCGGTCACTGCCACTTTACAACCGATTGGTAGGCTTGACAAAGAGTGAAGACAAAAGATTCTACGTATTCTTCAACGACTTTCGACTCGAAACGTTTGTCCATCGAGAGTCTAGTGAAACCGTCAATGACCGCAATGATCGGGCCGTGCGGCAAGCTGTGAAATGGTATGGCGAACATTTAGCACGGACGAAGGCCAAGAAGGTTCCCGCCATCGTGATGCTCAGCGATGACCAAGACAATCTTCGGAAAGCCCGACAAGAGAATCTTCACGCGTCGTCCTTGCGAGACTATGTCAGCAGCCTCGAGGATGGTGAAAGACTTCTTGACATGGTGGCCGAGTCACAAAACCAGGGAGGGTTCAAGAAACTCGGGCAGCTTCTATATCCCGAATACCTCACGCTTTCTAGAATGATGACTGGAGTCAAGGCTGGCCTGCTGCACCAAGGCATCTTCAATGTCTCGCCATACAACTATCTCGAGGGTTCGATCAAGGTTCCCGCATTTCCGAAGCCGCTTCTTGTTCTCGGCCGCGAGAACATCAACCGAGCAGTCGACGGCGATGTTGTCGTCGTCGAGGTTCTTCCGCAAGATCAGTGGAAGGAGCCATCCACAAAGATCATTGAAGAGGAGGCGATCACTCGAAACGAGAACGCTGACGTTGAGGAAGGCCAGGACCTTGTCTCTGAAAAGGAGCGAAAAGCCCTGCAAGAGCAGGTCAAGAAGACGCAAAAGGGCTCATCAGAAGGCCGACCTCAGCCCACGGCCAAGGTCGTGGGTGTTATCAAGCGGAATTGGCGTCAGTATGTTGGCCATATCGACCCATCGTCTGCCAGCAAATCTTCCAGCCAAGGTCGGAGACAGGACAGTGTTTTCCTTATTCCCATGGATAAGAAGATTCCCAAGATTCGCCTCCGAACAAGACAGGTTTCCGAACTATTGGGCAAACGTCTCCTCGTGACAATCGATTCATGGGATCGTGATTCACGGCACCCCGTGGGTCACTTTGTGCGGTCCCTTGGAGAACTCGAGACCAAGGCAGCCGAAACTGAGGCTCTACTGCTCGAGTGGGATGTCCAATACCGGCCGTTCCCCAAGACAGTTCTTGATTGTCTTCCCAGGGAGGGCCACGACTGGAAAGTCCCGGCCAGCACGGATGATCCTGGTTGGAGAGACCGAGAAGATCTGCGTGGTCTTCTCATCTGCAGCATCGATCCTCCTGGCTGCCAGGATATCGACGATGCTCTCCACGCTCGAAAGCTGCCAAACGGAAACTTCGAGGTTGGCGTGCACATCGCCGATGTCTCGCATTTCGTAAAGCCTGCCAACTCCATGGACACCGAGGCCAGCATCCGAGGTACGACAGTCTATCTCGTTGACAAGCGAATTGACATGTTGCCTCCCCTTCTTGGAACCGATCTCTGCTCCCTCAAGCCATATGTCGAGCGCTACGCCTTCTCGGTGCTCTGGGAACTCAACGACGACGCGGAGATCGTCAACGTGCGTTTCACCAAGTCGGTGATCAAATCTCGTGAGGCGTTCAGCTACGAACAGGCTCAGCTCAGAATCGACGACAACTCTCAGCAGGACGACCTCACTCAGGGTATGCGGATGCTTCTCATGCTTTCTAAACAGCTAAAGAAGAAGCGTATGGACGCCGGTGCGCTGAGCCTGTCATCGCCTGAGGTCAAGGTCCAGACCGAGTCGGAAACCTCTGACCCCATCGACGTCAAGACGAAGCAGCTCCTCGACACCAACTCCCTAGTTGAGGAGTTCATGTTGTTCGCCAACGTCAGCGTCGCAGCGAAGATCTACGATGCCTTTCCCCAGACCGCCATCCTCCGTCGCCACGGCGCCCCTCCCAAGACGAACTTTGATGAGCTGGCGAACCAGCTCCGCACGAAGCGCGGCATGGAGCTACGAACAGACTCCAGCAAGGCGCTCGCTGACTCCCTTGACCAATGCACCGACTCGGATGAGCCATTCTTCAACACCCTCGTGCGCATCATGGCCACCCGTTGCATGATGAGCGCCGAGTACTTCTGTTCGGGAACCCAGGCCTACCCCGAGTTCCGCCACTACGGTCTCGCCTCCGAGATCTACACCCACTTCACCTCGCCCATCCGCCGCTACGCCGACCTCCTCGCCCACCGCCAGCTCGCAGCCTCCATCGGCTACGAGGCCATCCACCCGACCGTCCGCAGCCGGGGTCGCCTCGAGGCCGTTTGCAAGAACATCAACGTGCGGCACCGCAACGCCCAGATGGCCGGCCGCGCCAGCATCGCGTACTACGTCGGCCAGGCCCTCAAGGGCAAGGTCGCCGAGGAGGAAGCCTTCGTCATGAAGATCTTCAGCAACGGTTTCGTAGTCCTAGTTCCGCGCTTCGGTATTGAGGGCCTGATTCGGCTGAGGGACCTCGCTGAGACGGAGCCCGAGGCTGACTTTGATCCCGAGACGTACACGCTGAAGACGAGGGGAAGTAGGGAGGTTACGGTAGAGCTGTTCCAGAAGGTCAAGGTTAGAGTCCATGATGAGAAGGACGAGATGACGGGCAAAAGAGGTGTGAAGATGGAGTTGCTGGAGTCTTAAACAAGTGGATGAGTTACGTGAGTGTGCGAAGGATGGAAGGCACTTTGGGAGTCAAGATAGATAGAATGAATGAAGATATATGTATACGGTCTAACCCGATCTGCCAACCAACCTAGAAACGCCAAACTTTCCAGTGAATAACTCATGTCCCATCCTTCATCTTTTTGGGGGGGAAGAGCAAGTCCTGTTTTACTGCTCCATAGCATCCGAAGTGTCCTTGTCAGCATCACCATCGCCCCAGAGACCCTCAATTTTAAACTCAGCAGCCCACTCGGTGACAATCTGCTTCTGGTCCGCCGCAACCTCCTCCTCCCCGACGTTCTTGATAGCCTGCTTGGTGGACGCAGTGCTGGACTCGACGGGCAGGGCAGGGGCCTCAACCCAGCCCTGGATGCGGCCGTCGCGCCAGTCGGTGACGACGGTCATGGCGGCAGCGTTCAGGTTGGGCACACCGCCCCTACCGATACGGCCGCGCTTGCGAGCTACCTGGACAAGGAAGTCGGTCGTCGTGTCACCGTTGGTGGCCATCAGCGCGGGGATGTCGTAGACGTTGGTGAGTTTCTGCATGAGCTCGGGCGTCGCAGAGAGACGGCGCAGGAGGAGAGAAACGGCGGGGACGGGGTCGTCGATCTGCTTGGGCGGGACGGCGTTGAGGAGAACGAGGTGGGCGTGCGCCTCGGTGGCGTTCTTGAGTGACACAAGACCACCGGACTGGACGGAGGACGAGGAGGGGAAGACCACACCGGGAGAGTCGAGCAGCGTGAGCTTGCTGTCGATCTTTACGGATCGGATACTCGTCGTGACACCAGCCTCAGCACCAGCGGGACAGGCCCTCGTGGAGCTGCTTCCCTTTCCACTCATCCGCGAGAGGAGCGCGTTGATGACGGAGCTCTTTCCGACGTTGGGATACCCAATGACACCAACGGAAACAGCGCGCTTCAACTGCCGGCTCGCCGCAAAGCTCTTGAGAGCCTTGAACAGGGTGGCTGAAGTGCTCTGGACAGTAAGGTCGCGGTGGTTGAAAGTGTGGGCGTTGGAAGCAGGGTTGGAAGCACGGAGAGGGAGAGTCGGGAAGTAACGGCGAAGGTAGACAAGCCAGTCGCGCAGGACCTTGGGAGGGATCAGGTCGACCTTGTTGATGACCAGGATGAGACGCTTGCCGCCGGACGCGGCGGCCATGATGCTGCGCTCGACCTCGCGCGAGCGGGTGCCCTCGGGGTCACGGGCGTCGAGGACGTAGAGGACGACATCGGCCTGCTCGATAACCTGCTTGAAGACCTTGTCATAGGTTTTCCTCGAGGTGGCCTGTCCGATGGACATCTCTTGGCCGCGGCCGTTGTCAGAATCGTCGCTGTCGTCATCCTCGTCCATGTCGTCGTCGTCAGCCAGCTTTCGGTCGTAGTCGGCGGCTGCAGCGCGAGCACTGGCGATGAGTGCGGCCATGGGGTTCGACTCGTCGATATCCTCATCCATCTCCTCATCGTCTACATCCTCCAGGTCATTCTCGTCAATCTCAGCATCCTCCATAGTCTCCTCATCCTTCTCGCCCGTCTTTGCTGCCTTGGCCATCTCTCTCCTCTTTTGCGTCTCAGCAGCCCTCCTCAAGCGGCTCTCCTCAATCTCCTGGAGTAGCTTCTCCTTGTAGGGGAACAGATTGGGGATTCCGGGGTCCTTCTTCAACTTTGATCGCCATTCTGGGTTCTTTCTAGCGAGCTTGCGCTGCTTCCTTTGCTTCGCGGCCGAAGCCTTCTCGATCTTGTGGCGAAGGCGCACGGGAGTCCGCTTGGACTTGGGCTCTGCGACGAGTTAGCGTTTCGGTGCGCGGGACGGATGTTTTGATTTGGGACCTCTAGGGTCATCTGCGAGACGTACTCTTGGGTTTATTGATGGAACCGGCCATTGTGATGATTCAATTTCCTCAACGATGTATCGAGTTGGCTGCTTCACTTCACCAAGACCAGCGATTCCAATTTTGGGACGGGTAAAAAAAATTAAGTGGGATGTCGATTCTGCCGGCTATTTTTCCTTCACCGCCTTTCCACCTCCCATGTTCCCCGCCTTCAAAGTGGAGATGGGAGGTTGGAAGTACGTACCACTTACACTGAATGCCTTCCATGCCCGTTGACGGACAGCTGGTTGTGCACCATTTCCAAGAGCCCTGCTTCGACTGCGGTAATGACTTCTTGGTTGATTACATCTCGAAATCAAGACATTGAGAAGTTGTGATAAACTACGCCTCGCATGAGTTCCACAGTGATCGAGGATGGTGGCGCTTCGAAAGGGGATTGGGTGATTTGTCCAGGGAATTGGTTGGGCGTACGTGATGCGACAAAACCACGAGCGGATTGCGATAGATGGCGATGGACACAAGAATAAAGGAAGATGGGGAAAAGGTCTTGAAGCGAGGGACTTGTTTTACTTGCTTCCATTGAAAAACTTGGAGGACCAACTGCCTGGCTGGGGAAGAGGAGTTGTCCACTTCAAAAAGATCTACAGAATGAAGGAAGAATCGCTACACCTGTATCACGTCTCGGCTCTGGTGAAACAAAATAAACTCCCCGATTATGCCCATTCACCACCAACCAAGTCTTTGATTAATCCATCTGCCTACTATCCATGCCGTAAAGACTAAAAGACCGGTCCCCAGAGTTGCATCCCGATCCAGACCCGACATGGCGAGTCCCCAAACCCGTTGTCGCTGCTCCCCATTCAGACCCGAAACCCGATCTATTCGACACCCCGATCGGCATGGACCCGGCATCGGGGGCATCATGACTCGGGTACGGATCTCATGCGTCAAATCTTTGCAACAGACACGGCTCATGAGTTAGTTGTATGCCGCCCGGTAGCAAGGGGCCCCTAGACGTCCCGATCTACGAATGACATGTTTCCCCCCCAATCACGACAAGATGCGCGAGTGCACCACATGGAGGGCGCGATACCGGATCCAATCGCGAGGTCGGCTTCGTCCTTGGCTTACAAGGCAATCGATCGTTGGCTGATAGCGGAGGACATAAAAGGACATGTTGGATCCCGAATTGGACCTCTCTCCATCTCAACCCCGCAACTCATACCGGATTGCTCTCCCTATCTGACCACGTTGCTCGTTTCTGTCTGATAACCCTCTTTGCAATTCATATTCAGCATCACAGTGACCATGTCTACCGACCTCACTCAGCGTATTCAGGCCAAACTTGATGCGGCTGTCGATCGATATACGGTCCGCAACCCAAACTCCAAGACTCTCCACGATGAGGCTGTCAAGGCCATGCCTGGAGGAAACACCCGAACCGTTCTCCATACCAGTCCCTTTCCTGTAGTCATGAAGTCTGGCAAGGGTTATCAAGTAACATCTGAAGATGGCCATATGTGAGTCTAGACGATTTCACATAGGATTGGGTCACAGTTTTGTAACATGCAAGTTCCTAGTTACACAGACTTCACCGGAGAGTTCACCGCCGCTCTCTACGGGCACTCAAACCCCATCATCTACTCAGCCATCCGGAACGTCCTTGAAACCACAGGTATGAACGTCGGCGGCAACACGGTCCAGGAGCAAGTCTTCGCCCGCGAGCTATGTCAGCGCTTCGGGCTCGAACAGGTCCGGTTCGCCAACTCGGGAACAGAGGCCAACCTGCATGCCCTGGCGGCTGCCCGTGCCTTCACTGGGAAGCGGAAGATCGTGGCCTTTTCTGGGGGTTATCATGGTGCCGTGATAGGCTTCAAGGGTGGTCAGCCGGAGGCCAACAACGTGGACATGAATGACTGGGTCCTGGCGAATTACAACGACATCGAGGGTGCTCGCAGTGCCATCTCGAGTGAGGGCGTAGCAGCCGTCCTAGTGGAAGGGATGCAGGGCTCTGGAGGCGGGTTGGTTGGCAAGCCCGAATTTCTACTAGCAATTCAGAAATCTGCCAAAGATGTAAGTCCTCTCAGAGAGACTTTCCTTGTCTCTCTCTTTCTGGAGTCCCTCTCTCTGGATTTTCTCGTTGACCACCAAGCATAGGCAGGTGTTTTGTTCATCATGGACGAAGTCATGACATCAAGAATGTCCGGTGGAGGCATCGCCGAGTTGCGCGGTCTCAAACCCGATCTCAAGACCTTCGGCAAGTATCTCGGCGGCGGTCTCGCCTTTGGTGCTTTCGGCGGAAGAGCAGACATCATGGCGGCCTTTGACCCTCGCCGACCCAGCAGTCTCGCTCACTCCGGTACCTTCAACAACAACACCCTAGTCACCCATGTGGGACACGCAGGCCTGACGAAGATCTACACACCCCAGGTCGCCGCAGAGTTCACTCGGAGAGGTAATGAGCTGCGAGAAAGACTCAACCAGATCACCAAGGGCACTAGGGTCCTATTCACTGGCATGGGCTCCATCATGGGCGTGCACTTCCCTAAGAACGGCACCCGGGTCATTGAGCGGTCTGGCGAGGTCGAGGAATTTGACGCCCTGCGAGATCTTTTCTGGTTCGAGATGATGGAGGAGGGTTTCTGGTTAGTACGACGTGGGTTCATCGCGCTTGTTCTTGAGACGCCATCATCCGAGTTCGACAGGTTTGTTCAGTGCGTGGAGGCGTGGATTTTGAAGCATGCCGATATTGTGAGGATTGAAAGAGCGCGGATTTAGCAACTTGTATAATGGAAAATTTCAAGAAGATAGAGGAAGGCCAGGCAATGCTTAAGTAAAATAAAAAGAGATAAAATAACAAGTACCTACCTAGTTGTGGTAGAGAGAACTGATGCCATAGATTCCCGTCTGGGTTACAAGACCATCCCAATGACCGCCATGATTGGTCAGCCACCTCCCCTACTTCCCCGTAATTTCTCTCATCTCAATCAGGCTGGCCCCGTCAAAAGTTAACTTCCCTCAGCCTTGCGACAAACCACCATCCACCAAACTCCCTCCCTCCCACGACTCTACCTACCTACTCAACCACCACCGACTCATCACCCTCTCCCAGCGCATCAACCTCTCCCTCCCCTCATCAGCAATGGACTTCCAAAACCGCGCCGGCTCCAAATTCGGCGGCGGCGGCGTCGCCTCCCAATCCGCCACCAACGCCGACCGTCGCGAACGCCTCCGCAAACTCGCCCTCGAGACCATCGACCTCGACAAGGACCCTTACTTCTTCAAGAACCACGTCGGCTCCTTCGAGTGCCGCCTGTGCCTGACCGTCCACCAGAACGACGGCTCCTACCTTGCCCACACCCAGGGCAAGAAGCACCAGACCAACCTCGCCCGCCGCGCCGCCCGCGAGCAAAAGGAGGGCCGCCAGGGCGCCGTCGACCCGGCCACCGGCCTGCCCGTCGGCGTGTCGGGCGCCGGCTTTGCCGCCCAGCGCCGCAACATCGTCAAGATCGGCCGCCCGGGGTACAAGATCACAAAGATCCGGGACCCCGTGACGCGCCAGCAGGGACTCCTCTTCCAGCTGCAGTACCCGGACGCGACGCCCGAGACGGCGCCCAAGTGGCAGGTCATGAACGCCTTCACGCAGCGCGTCGAGGAGCCCGACAAGAACTTCCAGTACCTCCTCGTTGCTGCCGAGCCCTACGAGACGGTCGGCTTCAAGATCCCCGCGCGCGAGCTGGACAAGCGCGAAGATAAGCAGTTCTGCTTTTGGGACCCTGACTCAAAGGAGTACTGGATCCAGGTCATGTTTATGACGGAGCGCGAAGAGAGATTTAACGCGGCGCCTGGCTTGACGGCCCGGAGATGAGAGGTGACTTGCGGTTGCCAACAAACAGGCAAACAAAGGGTTGGACTATGACTATGGATTACGGCGTTTATGGGATGGGCTTTGTTACATGAACAACAAGAAGTAAGGCCTCCGGTAAGTTGCGCAGGCCAGGGCGAAAGGGCCAAATCAAACTGGGATCAAGCGCGAGACGCGCGAGATACGCGAGCCATCAAACGTAAGGACCTCACCACTGGGACATGACGAGGATGGTTTGGCTGACTTGAATCTCAGCAACAGGTGATATGGCAGATTGTTGTTGTATATAGAATTAATGTAACGGCTGAATGTCAACCAATGACCTGAAAGCAAATGCCTCCACGATTCATACATCACACGATGGCGACCACTTTCATTTGACATGTCGCTGGTTTTCATATTCCAGGTTTGATTAAGCTTTAATTTTCACCAAAAGGCCCCAGGTTTGCTTCTCTGGTACATGTCCAGCACGACGAACTGGCAGTATCCGAACACCAGGCCTTGTCAAATCGCTGCCTCCAAGTTTCCTCAACCGCCACTCCGGCTTTGTGCAGGGAACAGACATCCATCCAAGCCCATCCATGAGCCTAGACGGCAGAAAGCCGGTTCTCCTATGAGCCCCGAGTGCGAGGGACGTTCAAAACCACCACGCTTCCGCCTAGCAAACGCTTCAGTGCAGTATCATTCCGCATGTCATGATTGTCACACGCGACCTCCCATCCAACCCGGCAAAGCCCGTTCACAGAACAGGGCCGTATTCTCCCCATGCTTGGCTCCGTTGCGATTAGCGAAAGTTATTATCAAACCGCTTGAAGGTGTAGCCGATGAACGGTAGGCTCATCTCCGGAGACTCCTCGACGGGCTGGCCGTTGCGGCCTTGCTGAATAGCCTGGGCCTTGAGGACCGTCGCGTTGTCGGTCTGATCGATCTCATCGGTAGGGAAGTATGTAGTATCGATGTTAGACGTCAGACGCGGCTCGAACGGCGCGCGGATGCGGCGCAGGCTATCAAACTCAACACCTCGGAAAAAGGCGTGGTTCTTGATTTCATGAGCACCGCCACGGCCCAGGCGGTTCTCGGTGTTGCAGACCATGCTAGCAGAAACGTTAGTGACGTTCATTGTCTCCTTGACTGTGGCAAGTTCTCACCTTCGAATCAGATGCTCGGCATCAGTTCCCAAAGTAATATCATCAGGGAAGTACAGAGTCTGTCTCCAGTTGACGATCTTGCGATACGTGTCGTGGCTATCCTCAGCGCAGAACGGAGGCCAGCCGACCAAGCACTCGAACATGATTGTCCCCAGCGACCACCAATCGCAGTCATACGTGTAGCCGTTGCCAGTGAAGATTTCAGGAGCGATGTAGTCAGGGGTTCCGACAGTAGAATACGCCATTAATCTTCGCGACCTTCGCCAGTCGTTAATCTGAGATCGGTTGCTCACGGTGAGGTTGATCTGATCAATTGCGACGGAGGTTCGGTCGCGCGGGCGGTTAGACCGACCCTGCAATAGCTGTTGATAGTAGTTGTTGTCATGAAGCCTGTGGAAGCCTGTGGACAGGCCAAAATCGGTCAACTTGACGTGGCCGCCTCGATCCAACAGAATGTTGTCGGGCTTGATATCTCTGTTCAGGGGTTAGTTGGTTTCCGGGAGAAATCGTTGTCGGCGGACACAAGAATGGCTTTGACCTACCGATGGATGAAGCCCAACTTGTGAACAGCCTCGATGGCGAGAACGATTTCAGCAATATAAAATCGCGTGATGTCCTCCGAAAAGATCTCATACTTGATCAACATCGTCATTAGATCTCCACCTGGCAAGAACTCCATGAGCATATAGAGGAAGTAAGTGTCCTGGAAAGTGGTATAGAGCTTGACAACCCAAGGGCTGTCAGACTCGGCGAGGATATCACGCTCTGCTCGAACGTGTGCCAGCTGGTCCTTCTTGAACATTTCGGTCTTGATCAGGGACTTCATGGCATAGACCTTGCCATCACCCTTCTTCTGGACCAGCTTGACCTCTCCAAATGCACCCTTTCCGATGATCTTGATAGTGTTGTAGTTTTCAGGCTTATCCTTAGTACGCAAGAAACGCAAGTATTGTCCCTCTTTTCGGCCGGCTGTCGACCATAGCTGCTCTCTCCTACCGGAGCTCTGGCTGGGGTCCTGGAGCTTCTGCTCCAACTGACTCTGTCTGAAAAGAGGGGTTCAATCAATCAGTCGACGTGGCTTTGAGAAGAGGGTGCTGGTTGGGCAACTAACCTTTGGTTGCGCTCACGGGCACGCTTGACGCTGTCCTGGAAGAAGTCCGCTGCCAGCTGTACGCACTTCTTCTGGTTGCTGTTGGCATTGGGTCCATATCTATCGGGGTTCCTTTCGGGCGCTCGCTGGAACTCGTCGACGGGTGCGGCAGTGTGGGTAGGCATAGGCGGTGCATTGGCATAACCGACGTAGGCTGGCTGCTGTCCCGTTGCGCCCGCCGTTCTCGGGCGTTGGCCAGAAGAGGGCCCTCGGGCGCCATAGGCCTGGGCTCGAGCAGCACCTCCAAGGTTCTGGTGGGAGAACTGATGGGCAAGACCAGTATTGGGATCATTAGTCCCCGGGGTATTGGATCGAGGTTGGTAGCCAACGTTGGCAGCATAGTCGTTCAGCTGTTGTTGCCCGGCATACTGCTGGGCGTACTGGTTCTGGACGAAATAGCCCTGGGGGGCGTAACCGGCGGCGTAGGCCTGCTGCTGAGGCTGCATACCGGGCTGCTGTCCCGAAGGGGGAGAGAAGACGGGCTGGGGAAAGGTCGAAGGCGTGGTGGGATAGGCTCTATCCGAGGTCAACCTATCGTTGTTATTCCCAAAGTTGAGGAACAGACGGCCGTTGTTGTTGTTGTTGTTAGAATCCATTTCGCCCGTGTTTACGTCTTGCGATGCCGTGCAAGGCGCCTTGTATATCGTCTCGTGTCGTCTCGGGCAATGAGCGGATGGGCGACAGGGAGAGAGGAGGGGTGTAAAGGATAGAGAAGCGGGCTACGAGATTCAGGGGATGGGTTCCCAGGNNGGGGGCCCAACGGGAAATGGGGGTTTCAAGCCGTCGCCAAGGGGGGGGGAAGCAGGCAAAATAAACAAAACACACTCTTGTGGGAGGCAAGAGGAAGGAAGTTCAGGGTCGCAAGAGTCGAAAACCCAAAAGAGAGAAGGAGGAGAAAGGATGATGGAGGATTGGAAGGGGGAAAAAAGTAGTAGACGAGGTGTGATGGGTGAGGTTAGGAGAGGGAGGGGAGAAAAGGCCCCGATGCTTGATGACAGGTGCAGGTCGCGGGCGGGTGCGCGTCCAAGCTCGAAACGTGCAGGGGATCTTCTGGGCGTTTCGAATGGACCCAACTGAATGAACCTGGGATTGATTCTTTGGGCTGGGTCAGGGTTGCGGGTGTGAAAACGGGGACGAATGTGAAAGTGAGGATGGAGAGCTGGAGGCGATGGAAGTGAAGTTGCGTTTGCTGGAAGTGGGGGGCAGTTGGTCGGTGCGTGTTTGCGGTAGCGGTAGGAGGTGGTATGGAGCGGAGCGGCAGGACGGTGCGGCAGGACCTACGGTGCGGCCTGAACCGGTGAGGTTTTAGTGGCTGGTTAGCAGCGAGAGGGGCGCTGAGGCCGCTATAATTAACCTCCCGCCCGCCCCGACTTGGGTGATGTGGTGAACTATCCATCCATACTTCGCACATACCAAGGTGTGTACCCCCCTGGACATCATTGTCCAGGGGTTGGTGCGCACACACTCATCCCTCGCATGGGAAGTTGTGCGACCCATCTCACTATTGTGCTGCTTCAGGTAGGTTGATCCCCCTTGGTGTCGTTGGAAGATATTCCTCGCTCCTGCATGCAGCGGTGAGCTGAAACGTGGATAGATGCGTTGAGAGGTGGTTGCAGGCGAGAAAGAGAGAGAGAGTGTGTGTGTGTGTCTACTTTTAGATGGGAGAAGTCTCCGCTGTCTGGTTGCACCATCTCATGATTCAGATACGGAGTTGTACTACGGACAGACAAGAAGGTAACGGGACGAGGAATGGCTGCCAATTCAGGGGCGGAGAAACATGATGCCCCTTACGAGTTAAGGACCAGTTTGTTGATACCTAGTACATACGCAGTAGTACGATACCTACTTAGTAGCCGTAAACAACTTCCGTTCATCCAGCAATCTCTCCAAATAACAGATCTTATGGTGCTTCAACTGAAATGGGCAGATCACCCAGTGGTCGAGGCGCCTTGGGCTCGGGCTACGAATCCATCAGGCCTCGAGCTCAACTCCTCCCTCGCCACAGAGGGCTGACCAACAACAAGCAGGCAAACACTCGCTTCAGCTTCAGGGAGCATCCCAGCGGTGGAGCAATGGATTCCATAATCCCCCCGGCTCAGTGAATCAGGGGCTGGTCCCCCCCTCTATGGACACTTCCCCGGATGCAACCCGACAGATCAATAACTCCCTCCTGAGACTCAGGTCAACCTGCCGCCACCTGCAGTACCAGTTCACGTCAGAACCTATGATGAATGGTGAGGGCACCTCGACAGAATGGAGCCCTCTCAGGTTTCAACTCTTCCGATTCCAAGTCCTTGACGTTACCTCACACGCCCAACTGCAGACAGAACACACAGAGAGTACGAGATAGTCGTATCCAGTGTCACTCGCCGCCATCCTCGCTTCGGCCCCGTCCCGTGTGGTTGCATCCGTCGCCTGTGCTTCCCACATGGCAACCAGGGGACAAGAACACGGTTTTACGATTGACTTTCGGGTCTCTGGAGAGATGTCTATTGATATCCTCAATTCGACGGTGTCCTTGATACCCGGTGGCCTTCTGTTTATCTGGTAATATTAACGAGCCAACCGAATCCTCCACAAGGGTTAACCAAACGGTATCGAGTTGGTGGCCAGCATATACGTACCAACTGAGAGAGGACCAGGAAATCGAAGCTCCCCTGTCCTTCACAATGCAGTACATACATGTCATGGTGACTCAATACGAAATTCCGAAATCGAGAAACCTAGAAATAATTCTAGAAGCTCGCCAAGTACAGAATACTCCCCCAAGTCAAGTAGCGGATCACATGCAACACCTATCTACCTACCTATGCACCTTGCTGCGTGATACACTCCATCGTCCCGGATGGCGCCGCACCCGAATCTCGTCCAGGGCCTGGGGTACTACTGCTGCTAGGTTCTCTTCCAGAATCCGCATAGAAGCCCACCCACCCTTCTTGTGATCGCCGATATGCGACCAGGTTCGCGAATGCTCGCACTTCAACTGATGTCCGGGGGCAAAGGGGATTGGGGAGGAGTCGTATGAATTGCCCGCAGAACTATCATTCGGCTTTAACTCAAATGCAAATGCTAAGAGTGTACTTCTTGGATCTAACGGCCCACGTACGTCCCTCCAGATGCCCCTCCAAAGCGGGCTTGATGCAAATCCCCCCGGATCCAAGGTATTTCCATCCCCGATTCCTTATCAGTGAATCTCTTATCGCGAGCCAGTTTTTTTTTTCATCCACCGGACCGAACCACCACGACGAGGGCCGATATGAGATTGAGGCTCGTCGTCCTGACGACATTCTAACCCACCCATTGGCACCCCCTCCCCCCCTGTGACCGCCAACTCCTCTATCCTATCCACGCCGCGGTAGCCAACCTCGCCATGGCCGAACCCAATCCCCCCGCGCAGCCCGCCTCCGGCTCCAGCTCCGGCTCCGGCGCCGGCGCGACCTACAAAGCTCCGACTCCCAAGCCGAAGCAGAACCCGGCCCTTCGCATGATGGGCCTGCCCAACCTGCCCAAGAAGCTCCCCTCGCGCAACTGGCTCATCTTCTGGGCCATCACCGGCTCCATTTCCGCCGCCATCATCTACGACAAGCGCGAGAAGAAGCGGGCCACGGCCAAGTGGCGGCATGCCGTCGCTCCCCTCGCCAAAGAGCCCATCGGAGCTGCGAACCAGCTACCCCGCAAACTGACCATCTACCTCGAGGCGCCCCCCGGCGATGGTCTGCGCGTTGCCCAGGACCACTTCATCGAGTACGCGAAGCCCGTGTTGGCGGCCTCTGGCTTGGATTGGGAATTCGTTCAGGGCCGCCAGCAGGGTGATGTGAGGGCCGCCGTCGCCGAGAAGATCCGCCGGGTGCGGAGACAACATGAGCGACCAGACGAGGAGGCCGTGCAGACGGATGAGACGAATCTCGAGGCTCTAAGGAAAAGGATGGGTCTGCCTGAGTATGAGGGTACCAAGGGTGATTTGATCTTCGGCTTGCACACATGGAAGGAGTACGTGCGAGGACTACATGAGGGATGGCTCGGCCCTCTGGATGCCCCTGCGAAGCCTGAGCCCGAGACGAAGCCCGCCCCCATCGAGGCTCCCGCCCCCGTCGAGGCTGCCACAACCGACGGCGAGATCAAATCGGAAGACAAGCCTGAGGAGAAGAAGGAAGAGAAGAAGGAAGAAGAGAAGAAGCCCCAACGACCGCCGCAGCCACAACCATACAACACCCCCGAGGACTACTCCCTCGCCAGCCTCCCCGTCCAGATCCCCGCCGAATTCCACCCCGCGAACCCCATCTCCTTCCCCCACCGCCTCGGCTTCCGCCACACCTTTGTCCGCCTGAACCGCTTCTTCAACCGCCGCAAGCTCGCCGACCAGATCGGCCGCGAAGTCGCCGCCGTGTGCTTCGCCGCCTCCTCCCGCGAGTGGCGCGAGGCCGACGGCCAGTTTGAGCAGCAGCTCATCCTCAAGCACGAGGAGAACGACTGGGTCAAGTCTGTGTGGGAAGTGGAGGAGCCCAAGGCTCAAGAGGACGACGCCGCAGCGGCGGCGGCGGCGGCTCCCGCGGCCCCCAAGGAGAGGATCTGGGCGTCACCGATTGCCGTCGATGCTCGTCTTATGCAGCGCATGCGTCGTTTTGAGATGGTGCCTGAGTACGAGGCTCGTGCTGCTGCGGTGGTGGTTCCCGAGGAGGAGATCGAGGGTTGGACCAAGGGTAGCCTGCGCAGCCTTTGGCGATGGGGTGTTGAGTCTTGGAACGCCAAGCCCATGCGACCCAATGTGGGCGATGTGAATGATGACGAATAAGCAAACAAGGACGCTTGTGGAAGTGGAATCAGCCAGGCATACGGAAAACAGAGCAACAGGAAGGGTGCTCCGGTCCACGTAGGTTCGGACGTGTACAATAGCATGGATGGATAGCTCCATATGATGAAGGATCGGGGGTCTATTTTTTTGTACATCTACGGTATACCAGGGGGAAGGGTTCGCGGTATGTGGTTGCATCTATGATAGAGTGAGGGACGACATCTACGGTATGACTTACTGTACTCTATAATCCCAAGACATTTTACTCCCCTTTCACTACAATACGTCTCACTTTTTTTCGGGTTCCTCGTGTATCACTAATTAGTCGTCGGAGTCGCTATCGGACGAGTATCCCACCAATCCTCCCAATCCCTTCTTCTCAGGTGCCTTCTCAGGTGCCTTCACACTCACCTCCCTCTCGCCTTTCGTCTCGGTCTCACCACCCTCACTCTTCCCCTTCACACCAGCCTCCTCCACAACATCCCCCTCACTCGTCCTCCTCCTCACGCCCTTGACATCTCTATCCTTCACACGCTTCCTTTTCCTACCAACAGCCCACCCCCCCTCACCCCCAGCATCTCCCAGATCCTCCCCCTCCTCCTCTTGAATCTTCTCAGCCACGCCGCTCTTCTGCTGTTTTCGGAACGATTCGAGGCCCTCCTCCATCTCACGCCGCCTCTGGTCTTCTTCTGCGCGTTTGGTAGCGCGGAGTTCGTCTAGGAAGTCCACCTCGTCGTCGTCCAGCGCGCGGAACTGATTGCGCAGCTTGGACTGTTCTTCAAAGGCGGCTTGCTTCGCCGCTGTCATTTTGCACAAGACGGTGATGGTTAGCCTTGTCTGTCCTTCTTTACTACGCCAAGAGAACGAGAGATCGAAACGAGGAATCGAGGAACAAGCACAAGCCAAACATGGTGTGGGAAAGGTACCTTTATTCGCCTGCAAGATATCGTACAAACTCCTCTCCCCTTCGCCTGTCGCTGCCTTCACGCGCTGCTCCTCGCGCCTCTTCCTCTGCTCCTCAAGCTCCTTCTGAACAACCTCCCACTCCGTCGACTTCGCCCCGTCGTAGAGCGGCTTGGCGGCTAAAGGTTCTGCAGCGCCACTGGCCTCATTCGTGACTTGCCCTGAGGAGCCAATGGTGCCCCCTGACACGAAGCGGTTCGACATTGTCTTGAGGAGGTGAACAAACCGAATTGCTCTTAGAGGAAGGGCTATGATGGAAAGTTCCTCCAGGTTGCCTACAAGTGCATAACGGTCAGAGCAACGATATCGAGAACGGATGGCAAGGATTGAATGTCTTCAGGAGAGCAATTTCGGTTGTTTGGGGGGGCAAGGTCAACAGGCCGGACGACTTGGGAGCCGCATTATGCATCCCTTGTTGAGTTTGCACAAGACAGCACCAACATGGGGATGAAGTGACCACAGTTTTCCCGAAAATCAACCGCCAGTTGGGAGCGATGACGTCCCACATTCACCTTGAGCTCAGCAGAGGTAGGAACCAGGTTTTATTCAGATTGCAAGTATGCATCTTTTTCTTTTTCATTGACTGATCTAGGGAGATCCCAGGCGGGGTAGGCCAAGCTCATCTAGGGGCTTGACAGCGAATGCATCCCGCATCTGAGATTCCGTACCTAAGAAATCCATCCCCAACCAGCCTCCTTCGTTCCAATACCGAGCCATCCTGTGCCGGCTGAAATCAAACACCCCCTAATGTGACTCCAAAGCCAAGAGGCAAAGACGAACCGTCCAAGACATCCGCCCCTGTGAGGAGATCCAAGCAAAAGAATGAGCGTCTTCCAGGCCGTCATCGTAAGACCCGGAGATACTTTTGGGACAACGCTGCAAACTGCTGTCCTCCTCACCCAACTTCGTTCCTTATCATGAAGAGAAAAAAACCCAGCACCAAAGCCCCAACGAGACTGGCACCGAAATGAATCCCCATTAAGCCGGCGCAAAAAAAGCAACCCGCCCGATAAACCCCCTTCTTCTACCGATGCCAAAACGAGTTCCGGGGAAAGAAAAGAAGACAGCGTCTAAAATCGTGAAAAGGAATAAAACAAGACACCTGCTGAAACCACATCAGGGCGTGTTGCAAGACCGGGACGATTCTCGGCATGACAACAACCCCCTAATCCAGATCCAGGGCAAGAAACGATAAAAAAAGAAATCCCATAAGCCTTCCCGGCTCCCATATTTTACCCGCTGAACGCAATGCATGAAACCCCTCATGTAGACCCATTTTCGTGGCCAAAAGAAAAAAATCCCGTGTCTGCCATGTTCAACAACAAACATAAACATGGCGTGAATATGTACTGTCCCGCATGCATTCCCATGCTTGGTGCACGAATGGACCTTGCCAGCTCCGAAGACGGAACAAGCCATTCCATCCGCAGAGAAGGCTTCCACGTGTTGAAGGCCTCCCATAAACCTCATCGGACAAAGAAGTGAAAGCCGACTTCGGTCGAATGCGGATGATCCGTGTCGCACCTCGACGTCGTTGTGGACAACAAAGGAAAATTCGAGAGAGCGAACACGACACACCCAACCAAGTCTTTCGCGTCCTTGTGGGCTCGTCAATGAACCACAAAACTTTTCAAAATAGCCCATAAAACCCAATGCGATCGAGACCGCATCCGGCGGAATAACCGCAGACATGAGGCGCCGATCATGGTACAGAAGTTGTCTTTGTGGGCTAGAGCCGCCTGGGATAGAACCAGGCATGATCCGAGAGGTTCGCCAAACTTCGGGTGTAAGTCGTGCAAATCGCAGGTCTATCGAAACCGAACCGTATAATATAAGTGAAAAAAAACCAAGAACGCCGGTGGTGACCATTACATGAAACATATACCAATGATAAGAAAAAGGAAAAAAGTCGCAGAATGTCGGCAGCGGATGGACGGCTGGTGGCATAATTCGCACCAGTGCTGAAGTCAGGCTTCGATGCCCAACGTGTCCGCTGCTTGCGACCGAGAGAAATCCTGAGAATAATCCGCCTAATAGTCGTGGTGGTGAACAATTTTGTCGTGCCTGGGGTATCTGATGATGCGAATGTATCGTTCTCGGGATGCGTAGAGGAAAAATCATGGCCGTGAAAAAAAAAGAAATTCCTAACTTTTTGAAAACCAAGCGCCCTCAAATCGAGAGCCATTAAATGCCCTCTTGCAAAGAGGGAAGAGCTGTGCAGCCCCTTAGCCCATCACGGGCTGGCTGTAGCCGTGGGGAACGAAGTAGGGGACCTGCTGCTGCTTCATCGAGTCGACGCAGCCAGAACAGCCGCAGTCACCAAGACCGTGCTCCCACATGTTCTGGGTGTAGGGGTAGTGACCGCTGTACGAGTTGTGTCGAGAAGAGTAGAAGGAACCGTGAGCCGGAGGCTGGGGGTATCGGCTAGAATACTGAGCAGCAGCTTGAGAAAACCACTCATTGTAACGGGCGTTACTGGAAGTCGCCGACATGGCATAGTCGGGTGTGCCGTAGCCAGAGTCTGGCGGTGTCAGAGGGGCGCTCCAGGGGTTGTTCCAGCCAGTTTCGCGAGGGCGATAGCTGTGCTGCTGTGCCTTCATAGCCTGGTAACGCTCGTACTCTGCGACCTGCTCTTGGAGGTAACGCGAGTGAGGGGACTGGCGCTGGCCACTGTACCTGGCCAGGTCGGTCTCGATGGCGGGGACGATAGAAGCCAGTC
The DNA here is from genome assembly GCA_013623725.1 of Fusarium robinianum. NCBI lineage: Eukaryota > Fungi > Ascomycota > Sordariomycetes > Hypocreales > Nectriaceae > Fusarium > Fusarium robinianum. Next base: position 34,220 of record JABFFI010000867.1, on the reverse strand, counting down.
TCTCGCGGCTGGCCTGGGCGACCTGGCGCTTCTTTATGTCCTGCCACTCACGCCAGTTCTCGAGCCAAGCCTGATAGTCCTTGCTGAGGTCAAGGTTGACGTACAGACGCCAGCCCATCGACTCAACCCAGTCGAACTCGAGAGAATTCAACTCAGCCACGGGGATACCGCTAACCTCGGACCAAGACCGGTTCTGAAAGGTGTTGTCGTCGAGGAACTTGCTGCCCAGAAGGAGCGATACAGTCAAGTATCGCCAGACCTGGCCCTCAGTACCCTTGTAGGGACCCTGACCCTTCATGGTGTTGATCCTCTTAGCAAGATAGTTCATGCCGAGAAGAATCGTCGTTCGGGGAAGTCGGGTCGAGGTGAGGATTTGCGACACGAACTTTCGAAATTCGGTGGTCACAACCGCTTCGGGGGTGATGACTCGCGTGGCCATCTCAGCAACATATTCTGCCATCATGTCGACCTCATAATCGAGGACGGCACACACGCCACCGGGCATGATGAAGGTGATGGAGGGAGGGTCCGACGAAGATCGGAAGGCGACCTTTGTCGGATGGACGAGTAACGTCGGGGCACGAAAAGCGAAACTGTGGGTATTGACCACAGCTGAAGCAGGCGAGTCCCGGAGGCGGAAGTCTGAGGCTGGTTGAGCGAAGCGGGGTCGGGTTGAAGTCTAGCGAGTCTGTCGGTCCATTTAAGGATTCTCCTTGATCTCGTGTCGATGGAAAGATGCGTGCGAATACGAGCGGATGAAAGGCTGAAGGAACGCGGGTGGTTCCAAAAGGTGCGATGAGGATGGAGACTGGAGAAAAACAAAACCTCTGCTTTTGTCGTGACAAGGGGAAAAAATCAACTGTTCGTAAATGATTCAAGAAAACTTGGAGTCCTTCGAGTGTTTACTCTGCCAATAAAACGTCAGTTACGTGTCTTTGCGAGACCCGAGCGTCCTGATGGGATCAAAGCCGTCCGAATGCCAGCGTGAAAGAAATGCAGTGTTCAAGCTTTTGAGAATATGATCGTGTTCAAGGTTGGGTAAAGGAAATAGGTCGGTGGGAATGAGGACGGACTGCTGCCTCGGCAGAGCGTGTTGTTGGTTGAAGCAGAAACAGGTATAATCCGTATGCCCAAACCCAACGTGCAGCGGGGGGTGTCGTCGGGGTAAAACAGCAGAGAAACAGATTCGTGTACTAGGCGAAGACGGTAGGCGGAATGCAAGACGGATAGCACTCACCAGAAGGGGGGAGGAATGCGGAGGAAATGTGAGTAAAAGGGAGAGAAACCCGAGACCGCGATCAACGAGAGGTGTTGAATGGGAGTGGATGCTCGAACGTAGGCCACGGAAACCACACAACGACCGGGGATAGTCTAGCGACCTTCAACAGCGGCGGGCTGAAGAGGCAAACTCGGGGGGAGAGAAGAACTCGCGCGAGAAAAAGACCAGAATCCTGACGTCGACAAACCTACAACGAGGTTCGTGACTGGCGGTTGTCGAGGAATCGGCGGGTTCGGTCCTTCGTCGTGGAGAGAGGGCGAGGTATAGAGAGAGAGATGATGATGATGGAGAGGGATGGAGAGGAAGGAAAGAAAGTAAAAGACGGAGGGAATGGGAGGTGGATGAAGGAAGAAGTGCGTGAGACGAAGACACGAGAGTGGATGGATGACAGTGGAGGATGGACAGGATGGGGAGATGGGGATGATGCAGTTAGTGTGGAGGAGGGCGTGGAGGCTTCGGATGGGCGTGTGGCAGGAAAGAATGAGATGACCCCAGCACCAGCGCCAGCATCAGCACGAGAGAGGGAGGAGGGAAAAAAGAGATGGGACGGGGTCGGGCTGGGGGGATGGGATGGGATGGGATGGAGATGGAGTGAGAGATGACAAGACGACAACCTGAATTGTGAGGGGACGAAAAGGGACATGAGCGACATTAGGGGACATTAGGATTAGGGGACATCGGGACAGCCTAGAGGGGAGGCGTGAAGCAATAAAAAAAAATTGGGAGCAAAAAAAAACGACAAGATGAGAGCAGACGATTCGATGGGTTCCATGGCACCTGGGCAGTGACCGGGCAGGGGCGGGAAAGAAGACTAAAGATACATGGGCTGAGCACCATCGCCCGCTGCAACATGCAGTACCATACGTCGCCCCCCTCCTCCCTCCCGGACATGGAGTCGAGTTGTTGGTGAGCCATCGCTAGGTGGCTTTGGGGGGCGACCTCGAGTGACAGCCAGTGACAGAGAGGCCCAGGCGTCGGAGGGAGCGCCAGCCAAAGTGGAGGCAAATCCGAGAACGAGCGAACGAACGGCGCCGACGGCTGGTCTTGTCCAGCGCAAAGCCACCAGTCGAGCCAGTCCCGGACGAGCCCACCACCAAATCCACCGTGAAAGTGTGTCCACCAGGACGAGCGTCGTTTCTCGGTCGAGTACAGCGCGGTACCTACCTGGGTACGTACCTACCTACACTTCGTACTTGACCTCCACGTTACCGTACCGTACCTGCCCGGGTTGCCTGCGAGCTCCGGGGTGGTCCTTCACGGTACTGACCGTCTCCTGCACACTGCGTGAGTTGCGCGCTACCACCCACGCAGCGGTGCCACATCCCAGCCAACCTGGTGCTCAAGTTCCAAGCCATGGAGCCCCATGCATGGGGCCTCGAGGTGCCACTCCTGCCTTTCTGCCCCCCCGAACAGAACGGTTTTTCTCGTGGTTGCAGTTGGGGTGGTCCCATGGCCCGCGGATGGATTTCCAGGAGGCTTGGTGAGGAGGGGCTTGGGTTTGGGCTACCTGCCCAGAGGTGCACTACGACAATATCGTGTTCAGGTGTGTGAACGGTCGGCTCAAAGCTACCTACCTAGGACTGACATGGAGAGTCTGGTGGAAGGGAACAGGAGGGAACGGCAGGGCAGGGCAGCAGGCAATGGAAGCCATCTCCCGTATTCCGGACGGCAGAATTACGGATGCCTGTGTCCCTCACTCCTTTCCGACGCATCCCGTCGTATTTGCCATCATCAGCGCAGCTTGTCTGGGCCGTTTTTATTGCTTCCCTCAGGCTTGGTCGTATATCGCTTGACTCTCGGAGCAGCCTCCTTCTTTTTTTTTCCACTTCCTACCATCTGCAACCTCATGGAAGCCCAGTCTGTATGAACGGATCTTCCACCTCCACTGCGCTTGCTGATGGGGACACCGTACATGGCCTTAGTTCCAACCCTAGGCACTATTCTCTTCTTTTCGAGACGACTGTGGGTACTATTTCTGGGTCTCTTGACCACTCACAGGGCATATCTCACCTGATGGACGTCTTTAGAGGCATCAGTGGGGAGGGGCGATGTGATCCACTCGCAAGGCACTCAAGATCGTGAGAGCCAGAAAGAAAGAGGGGGAACTCGGCGGCTTTCTCGAATGACTGCACCAGGGCAGCAAAGAGGCGCCAATGTATCGTTTGCTGGGCACCAAAGTCGCTCAAGACTCACTCTTCGCCCAATGCAGCCGTACCTTTCCCGTTGAAGTACCTCACTCCCGTCACGGTTCTTTTACTTGCGGGGGCTTAGGCTGCATCAGTAGGTGCATTTCAGTGACAGCGAGTTTTGCCTGAGGTCTCTGTCCGTCCTCATCCTCCTTCCAGACCCTCCTTCGTGCTGTACCTAGGTACCCCGTTGATCCAATAGCCAGCTGGCCTGAGGACGTTGGTGGAGGGCATCACAAGTCCCCCAGCCCTGGATGTTTTTTTTTCGGGTGTTGATTTTCCCCGTTGAGCAAAATCAGGGTTGGAAGGAGTGTCTGAGCTGCAGGAGCTGCCTGCCCTTGGCCACCCGGACGGGATCTCTTCGTCCTGGGTGTCCCACGAAAGCCCCCAACCACCAAGAACCCTGCACGAGCATGGCCAACCTCCCTTCGTCATCATCAGGTTTGGCCTCATGTCGATCAACAGCACGTCGTGGCCCTCCATTGTTTTTTTTTCGTCCCTCCTCTGTTGTGCTAGGCTCAATCTCCCTTTTGCTTCTGTTTCTCTGCGGCCCACTGAGGCGCTGCCTCAGAATGTCATCTCTCCTGAACTGACTCTGACCTGCTGGCTGCCATAGCCACCCATCCCAACAAAGAGACATGAAACTCTCAAATTACAGTAACGACAATAATAACAACCGCGATGTCCGGGGCATGGTATTCTGCCATCTTGCCGGCCCCCCTGTTTCCGCTCGCCCTCCAATTGGCTGATTGTACCCATTTCATGATGAAAGTAGGGGTGGCGAGGTGACGTTCGAGGTGTGTTTCCAGAAACCAAACCTCACCGGATTGGCTCGTCCACCGACAAGACAAAGCAGCAAATGGAAGATGATGAGCACTGACAGGACCCCAGTACCTGTGCCGGTACGGAGAACACAGGAGTTGGCTGCAAGGATGATACCGCACCCGTCGATCAGCCCTCAGAAGACAACACTGCCCATCCTCGACTCCGTGCCAGGCAAGTCACCGAGGCAAGCCTCTTGCCTAAGGTGGGTCGGGGTTCCTCGACGTTGGCCATGCGTGCCATGATCCACCACGCTTCGAGATGGCGGTTCTTGGAGCATTAGCTCCAGTGGAACGGCTCTCATGGCGCCCTAGGGACCCAAAAATGAACTGGCGCATCTCTAGGATGTGGATGCCACGGAGCCCACCCAGTGAAGGAACGAGAGAACCGCCAGCGGCTGGCTTCTCTCCATCGATCCGTCCTCGCCGCTTCGCCCCCAGAGTCACGGTCCACATTGCATTGCGAGCAGCGCACAACTTGACCCGCGCCTTCACTTCCCAGGCAGGCGATGCTTGTCTGTCAGCAAAAATAAAAATAACACCCACAACTAAACACCAACACGCTACTCCCTACGGCGTATTCCCGCAGGATTACGACGACGACTCATTCTCAGCTGCTCGTGATTCATTGCTACTACCAAGTACTATGTACTCCTACACAGCCGCGGGGCAGACGCGTGAGGCCAACTCGGTTCGCTCTAGACCTGCCAACTCGACCTGGCCCTAAGACACGATGGAGAGGCCAACAAAACGAGAACAAGAATGCGGAGAGAAATGCCTCAGGTCCACCACCGTCGGCGTGTCACGGCGGAGGTAAACACATACTACGAATACGTACCTGCTATGTATGCACGTTGTTGGGACATTTGTGTCCCGACGTGCATCGACGGCCCCTTTCTCCCGCACAACATCCACCAAACCACCGATCGAGCACCTCGACAACATGCACAAATGTGGGTGCTCAATGTACGTAACGCGCTTGTCCCTCTTCCACCCCAGCCTAGTTTTACTCACCGCCGCGACCTTCCACCACTCGCACCAACGACATGTCTCGTACCCAATCTGGTCACCCTCCCCTGACCAACCCCAGCCCTGCCGAGGGAGATTGGGCAGCTTGCAAGCCAATCGAGCCGCTTCCTGAGGAGATTGATTCACCACTCCTCTCTGCCAGGTTGCCATGTGAGCGCACCAGGGTCATTGAAGAAGGATGTTGAACAACAGATTGCGCTTGCCGTTCTCAGCACTCTGTCCGCACAAATGGCTATTCAGCTTTATTACCCTGAGCCTGTCGTATTTTGTGTTGGCTCTTGGTGCCCTGCCTAATTCGATTGCTCCTCGACTGATATTACCATGGCACGGTCAAATGAAAGCAAGCGAAAACCCACACCTGGTCGTGTAGAGCAAACATGACAATTTGCATCGAGACGGCCAGCTTGAGTCGTTCACACATACTTTGTCGGTATTTTCAGTTCGTGGGAACTCGCGGGTTCGAGTCAGGGTCTGAAGAGGAAGTGCCGGACTTGTGGTGTCTCTCCAACAAGCCATAACAAGTCGTAGGATTTGGTGGTTCAGCCTGGCAACCCGGCGTGAAGCGAGCCCATTTGCCGCCAATTGGGGCCGCAGAATTGACAACCCTCAGGACGTGGATTTCTACTGGCACGCCCAATCGCTCTCCAGCGGCGCCCTGGCCGGCAACGGCATGAGGCGAGGTTGATGGATGCCCACCCAAAACATCCACGTCCAACCTCTGATATTGGCCCACAATGACCTCTCGGATATGTGCTCAGCAACCGCTCAGCGAGCCAGTACCTCTTCCCACGCGGTAAATGGTGTACTCTCTGAGCCGCCTCGGTCATCGCATCTCATCTTTCCAGGTCGGGTGATGGAAAGTTTACCTGACTCTCTGATTCTCGGCAATGCTAAATGTGCTCACGACTCACCACTGTGGATTTTGGCGGTCTTCCCGAAGATTCATGATCAACTGATGGATGGTTAAAGTGCAGGATTATGGAGCAATAGCCGCACGCCTTCAACTCGATATTGCGGATCACGAGTTGTGTATCGCGACGAGGCATCTGGGCTAAGCATGAGAAGTCATCGAAAAGTCCAACCAATGTCAGTCTATTGCCGACCACGCCAGACCGCCCACGAAGCTGCATCGTGTCTGCCTGTGTCCGGAAAGGGAATAAGGGTCGTCCAGGGTCTGGTTCTGGTGCTTGGCTCAGGTCCAACGGCTAATCCTTTAGTCCGCCACATGTTCCACATATCGTCCGGCAGAGGGAGTGGATGCCTACTGTTCACCGCAACAAGCATCGTCCCCTCGCGTGACGCTGGCGTTGCTAGTCAACCAGGTGGGCGGCAACATCAAGATCTCAGCAGCGAGCCTACCGTATACCGAGTCCCATCTCATCCATCGGGATGTACTTTGTACGAGTACTCGAGTGATGCTGCGGAGTAGGTACCTAGGTAGCTGCGGAGCTCGGGGAATCGTCAGCTTGACTGCAACTTCTTGAACTTGGCAACTTGTCCCAGTCACAAGCCCACCACCACACCAATGTTGCTTCCTTTTCCAGCCGATCCTTCTCGTCGAGACGGGGGGGACCCATCCTTACCGGAGCTACTCCGTGCTCGCTTCCCTCTCCCGTCTCTGGTGCCGATCCAGCGATTATTGTTGCTGGACTGTACCCTATGCGGCCAACGCTCAGCCGCTTCACACTTCCCGCCTGCCTGGGCGCCTAATTCGAAGCTTAGGTCGAAGTACCTCCGCGTGTCAGCAACTTCGCATGGGTTACGACTCTTGAACGTGTCAATACCATGGGCAAAATCTACACCTATGTATGCTATACATCCTCCCCGTCCAGACGGCGAGAAACAGAAGTGATAACTCGTTGCTTGTGCGGCGTGAGAGCCCGAGCCTACCCTAGACAAGCGAATTTGCATGGTCCAACCCTCCGAGAATCTATCCTATCCCCCCAACACGCGGAACCGACTTGCTGCGCCCGCATGCGGAGGTGCATGTGCTGGACGCAGGGGAGGCGTCGAGGTGGTACTTCTGCAACCCCACGGCTTACATTCAAGATGCAATAGGAATGGCAGCTAATACAGTCAACGGAACTTCGAGCTCTTTGACTCGAAGAGATGCTAAGTCATGGGGAAGATGTGACAACCCACGGCATGGAAGCGCTGGCCGCCACCTGGGGTTCTCCTTAGCTAACATGTCACATTCAGAGAGGAGCAGGCTGCCGTCAGGCATAAGCACACACAACACCTGGTCGAATCAACAACCAGCAACCAAGGCCCCGGGTTTCCAGTATGGCGGGCACCGAGAAGACGGGGTTACCATTCACGAATACGGCCGTGGAGTTCCCCATGGGTGTATAACGCACCGGCACGTCGGTAAGAGGTTTCTGCGAGATTCGCAGACGTCAGTCCATCATTCAAACAAGTCGATACCATCATGAGTCGTCGCCACGCCACTTTGATTACTCACCCAGGCAGGCGCCGAGGCAGCCTCGATTATGTGCCTTGACCCATGCGCATGTGCAAGGGAGGACGCTACCTACCCATACGTACGGAGTACTCATGGTCGCGATGAGATCGATCAAGCGGTTACTGTTTTCAGGCCAGACTTTGACGATAATTGCCTCCCCGGACAGAGCCCGTTTCCCCGCTGAAATCCTGCATGTGTGAAGAACTCGCGAGGATCCCGGTACTCTGGATTGGGCTCAGGGTTTGTGGTCGACTTTTGGGTGAGTCGAGCGTCATGATGCGTCTTGGACGAGAACCGCTGATGTGGACGTCTGGAACACAATCCGGGTTTCTTGGCATTTGCTCTTCTGCCCGAGGATCGGTATCCCGGGCCAGTCACACCAAGCTGTTCACCCACACCCGTTTTTCCCGGAGTGACCGGTCCTGTGCCCCGGAGCGAGCCCGCCCATCCAGCAACCATTAGACTTCTTTGATCATCGCTTCCCATGACGACGATGGGGGCGAACATCGGCCTCGGTCAACTGTCTCAACCTACCGTACATACCCCTCTAGCCAAAGCTGGGTTGCCTTACTACGCAGTGGGACATCTGAGGAGTGAATATTGGATATCGACAGGTTCCAGTCGATATTACCACTACATACATCACACTCAAGGTGGCTGCCGCGTGGCCATGGCATGAATATTCATCAGCGGTGACACCTGACGACGTATCAAACACACACTCGGTTGCATCATCGCCATAGACACCGTCTCCCCTTTTCCCTATATCGGTCGACATGGGCATCGACAAACCCAACATCTCCAGCCTCAGCCCTCTACCGTGTACACAATGTCACCGAGAGAGGTAGGGCACGGAGGGGAGGGGAAAAAAGCCTCTCTCATGCACCCATAGGGTTGGTCATGCACAAGTGCCCGTTCTTGGTCCTCGCCCCCGTTGCCCAAGCCCATTGTCTCCTGTCTCGCGTTAATGACACCAAGGACTGACACTACCTAATCACCCAGCACCTGCATTGCAAGCGTCAACCAAAAGGGCGCTAGATACGACGATCGAGACCCTGTTTATTTTATTTTTTTTCTTCACGGGATGACGGGCCATCTGACTTTTCTTCTTCTTTGGTCCTTTGTCCGGTAGCCTCTGGAGTCGCTTGGATCTTGGTCACTTTTTGGCGTCCGCCACCAGTGATAGATTTTCTTCTTGTTCACCTGCTCGTCCACTCTCCTCGTCGTCATTCCGTGACGGTATTCCCACTCTCATCGTCACCCTACTGCAACCATCGGATCCGTGCGGGGCGACGGGGAGGGGGACCCCGAAAAGCCCTCTTCTCGTCTGTCTCTCAAGTTGCGTTGGCGGGAAACCGAGCGCTAAAGAAGGGCACTCCGTCCTATGGCAAGCTCTGTATTGAGCAAAGGGACCCGGACGAGGGATATACTAGGTACGCACTGCGCAGGCAAGTCGACTCCTCACCAAGCAATCCGCTGGCTCGCTCCCACGCCAAGTATGTTTGTTACCCGCTATGCATTCTGGACAGTATGGAAGTATGGAGCCCGGATTTCTGCTCGGCAGGGCCGAATTGAAGGAGGGGTTGGGGCGGAGAGAGAGAGAGCGAGAGAAACTTGCGTTCCTGGCGGTTACAGAAAGCTCACCACCTGCGCCTCTGTTGTTTTGCAGCTCCATACTTTTTTTTTTCTTCTGGTTTCGAATCATTATCCACCGCACGCCAAATGCGCGTCTCGAGAAAGGTCCGTTTCTACTTCTGTGGGCTGGCTGCAGAGTCCGCAGCTCCGTCCGTCCCTCCCTCAAACCCGAGTCCGAACAAGGAATACCGAGCCAGTCCTTTTCTTTTTCATCGGCGTCTCTTTCCTGTGTGGTTTGCTGCATTGCAGTGTCTCTCCCATCAGTTGGGGACGGTGGCTCCCCCCACGCCAGATGTGTGCAGATTGTAGGTCAAATGGATCTGGGAGGGGACAAGATCAGTGTCTGGACCCGGTCTTGCTGCAGTATGTAGCTGTACGTACGATGTAGTAGAGAAATTGGTTATGGTATTCCACCTATGTATGTAGGTAAGTCAAGGTAGTCGCACACAACCTCTAAGACATGGGCTCTGTCATGTAGAAGTGTAAAAAAAATAAAAAATTCAGCCCGAGATATCCACGACACCCAACGCCTGGTCATCTTCCCCTCGACCTGGTTATGCCTAACCCCCTTAACCCTAAAGAAATCGATTACCCGCTAATTGCAATTGGCGGTGGAACTGGTGTACAAGTGAAGCACAGGGATGTAGCATATCCAGAACCAGAAGAGACCCGAGAGAGTCGTCATGTCATGCTGTATGGGACAATGGCCTTGTCAATGGTAGGTTGTTGACGTGCCGTCTTCTCGCTCTCAAGTCCCCAGTTCGATCTCCACGACGTCTCCTTCTCCACGGCGCTGTCAAAGGCCTTCCGGCATTCGGGGGGCAGGAGGTCCTTGATTTCATCCGACACGGCCTCCAGGCCATTGAACGACGACAGGAAGTCGGCTGATCGTGATCTGTCGTCTGCCGCCGATATCACGCCGGCCGTCGGCGTTTCAAAGTATGTGTCGGTGACGAAGAAGTTGCGAGCTAGCCTGGGCGGGAGCGGGGGGAACACCGTACTGCCTCTGGACGACTCTTCGTCTCCTGGCGCAACTTGCACAACGCGGGCTCGCGTCGGTTGCATAGTCTCCGGGTACTGCATCACATTTGTGTGGATGTCGTACACGCCGGCATTGTTCAGCCGTCTTATGGCATTGATGCCGGCATTGAAGACACTGTGATCCGTAGTGTTAGTGGTTTTCTCAGGTGTTATGTGACACGGAGGATGGGGAGCACATACCTGGCCTCCCGCGCGTGCTCCAGCATCCAGTTCATATCGTTGACATTGACCTTGCGCTTCTTGGACTCGACCTTCCCGTTGGGGACTGGCACCGAGGGAACATTGGTGTGATACACGGCGCTGGCTCCGTGCCACGCGACGTACTGGTTCTTGTTGTACGGCTCTCCTTGGATGAAGTGGTCATCGGGGTCGGCAAGTTGGCCCTCGACGAGGCCTTCTGTCCGCGCCTGGGCAACGTTGTAGTCGTCGATAATGCGCTTGCCACCGACAATGATGCGGGCGCCGAATTCGCGGAACACGGAGCGGGCCGTCACGATACCTATCGAGCGGCCCTTGTAAGAGTGCGGGATGATATCCCGTTCAATCATGTCCCGCTTCTCGTCGTCGTCCACGATGATCTTGTAGAGCTTGCGATGCTTGGTGAAGAAGAGGTAGCTGTCCCTGAAGCCCACGCATCGCGCCGGCTCCGTGGACAACATGTAGAGCCTGTTCCCACGTCCTAGCACCTTGAAAGTGCGACAGCGATAGTCGCGCCCGCCCATGAGATTTCCCAGCTTGTCGACCTTGGCTTCGCCGTCGGGATCCTCGGGGAGCACACACTCATCGTCCGCGATCTCGGCGACAGTGCCTTCGGCGTCAATGACCTGTTCGGCCTTGGGAGCAGCAGGACCTCCCTTGCGACCTCCGCGACCTCTCCATCCGCCGCGACCACGACGGCGCGGGGTGTTTGCCTCGTCCGCGGGTACGGTAATCATATTATCCCAATCTGGGGGGCGGTTCTTTGGCGGTCTACCTAGCCGTTTACGCCTAATAACAGGCTGGGGGGGAGGCGTGGGCTCCTTCACGGACTCATCGTCTTTGTCGGCCGCATCGTCATCGTCGCCAGATTCTTCTTTGGGCTGGTGGTCTTCATCCTTCTCATCATCTGGGTCGGGCGGTGGGGGCGGCGGCTGGCGCCTTGAAGAAGATTCGGCGACATCGGCATCGGGCATGGGCTCATCCTCGATCTCTGCGAAGGTCTTGGGGGTGCTCTCTGAAGTTTTGGCACTGCGCGTTAGTCTCAAACGAATCCTTGGTCGCGGGGCCATGATGCAAGGGAAGACGGCGAGAATCGGGTCAGGGCAGCCGAAGCGGTGGAGAGAGTATAGAGCGACGCCAGATGTCTCGTCGCGATACGGACCCAATCAAGGGGGAATTTCTTGCTTGGTTGAGGTTGTGTGGACGAAGGAGAGTTGGAGGATGATGATGATGATGGTACAGAAATTCAAACAAGAGGCAGAACTCACCTAGAGCAGCCGCGGCCCGCTTGGCGGCAGCACGACCAGAGCGTCTGCCTGCCATTTTTGTTTGAACAAAGCAGGGGGCAAGCCCGATAGAGAAGGGACGAGTCTCGGTGAGATATTGGTGTGCGTTCTTGCCTTTTTATGTTTTCTGAGGTTGGTTTTTTTGCTTCCTTCCTTCTTTGTAGTTGGTTGCTCCTTCCTCTCCAGAGAAGGCCTGAGCCACGGTACGGACGCGCCTCGGTCGCATTGGCACGCCATGATTGGCCTCAGGCGACAGCCTCACTGGGTGTCGAATACTAATTAACACTGTAATCGCACACTGTATCACCGTCACTCACGTCATCCTCCCGTCCACCAAGGCACCTACCTACCTAGGTAGGTACCTAGGCATGTTCACTCCTATGGATGACAAACAGACGGACATTCATACGTACATACATACATCTATCAATGGGTTCCCAATCCTTCCCGTCCCTAAGAAGTGCGTCATAACGCTTCCTCCCTTACACCAGACAGATAGATACTTAGGGAGCAATCACATAAAAAAGCCAACGCTATTCTCGAAACTCGTTACCGTCGCCAAACCAACCTCCCATCTCTCCCGTCGTCTAAAGCGTATCCCATCCACCGTTGTTAATTTCTGCCTCCAGCTTTCGGCTAATCAGACTGGGCACTCCGTGGTTAAGAACCGTGTTTCGAATCATTGAGTCGTATCGTTTCTGGTTCAAGAACAGTTGGCGCCCATGACGCAGCTGAGGATCCGTCTCTCCATACTTGTCAATGTACGGAGCTGGTGTGAATGATCCAGAGAGGCGGAACAGATACACGATCGAGCATTTTCGTACATTGAGGAAAACCCCAATGTTTCGCTGACATCTATAGACCAATTGGTTAGTAACCCGCGAATTGCTTCCAAAACGGACGTAACCTGGGCTTCTCCGAATGCTCACCTTCGCATGTGTTGTTGGGCGCCGCCAATCCTGTTATGATCCTGGCCGGCGGTATTGTCTTCTTTCTGACAGCATGTCCCTTGACTGCAGAACAGGTCGCCACAAAATAGACAGATGACGGGATCCGTCAGCTCTTTGCCCGTGGTTGGGCATTTCCGTCTCGTGGCTTCCTCAATGAGCGTATCGTAATTCTTGGGGAGTCCAATCAGCTCAAAGATGCCGGGATGGCTCAACATCGCCGACCGCGGCATGTCACTGAGGGCACCTGGCCGCATAACCTGATGCTTAACCCAGCCCGAGACCAGCGCTCCCGTCGTGCGAGGCCACCCGCATGCCGCAGCATTGTCTGTCAAAGAAGCGCACATTTCGTCAAAGGTCGGAACCCGGAGTGCCTCGGTGAGACGCTCTAGCTCGTCGGCGTCTGGTATGGGTGAGATGTGGCTGTTGAAGTCCACGCCATACTTGACATACAAGAAGATGACGCACTTTCTCAAAAAGGTCAGGGCATATTTCTTGGAGAACGTGTACCATCCCTCTAGCGTGTCGACGCCTGGCTGCTGGAAGCCGCGGTTGTCGCCAAACTCGACACCCTCTGGGAACTGGGCCGCATGGTATTCGAGCCCACACTTGGTCACAGCCAGGGCAAAATCGGCAAAGTTGTTGATAGCCGGGTCCTGTGTGTACCGGTTGGTCAAGTTCCCAACCCAACTGGCAACGGGGATGTTGCGACCCATGTGGTACGCGAGCTTGACCAGTTCTGCGAGATAGCAGAGGCGGAGCAAATGGGAAATGTCGATGTTGTGCTGGGGCACGATCCCGTACGAACACTCCACAAGGAACAAGAAGGAATCGACGCTCAACAGAGGGGGGTATACATCCAGTGGTCGTCGAGCATAGGGAGTGCCTGTCCCAAAGTACCTAGACATGAAGAGCTGGCAATGTTGTCTTTCGCTGTCCTTCTTGAACTCCCCCTTGATCTGGTTGTCGGGTCCGGGATGCCGGGTTCCAACAGTGATATACGAGGATGCCGTCTCAGAAAGGATGCGAAGGTGTGTGAGAATGTGCTCCGGAATCTTTTCGAGAAGAGTCATCCCCGGTTGAACCTCTATACCTCGCTGCTGGATCTCCACCGAGGAAATGGTAAAGCCCACTGACTTGACAAGCACGTCGCTGAAGCTGAGTTCGTCAGTCAAGTCGAGCTTAGACTCGATGAGGTGAGTTGTACGGAGGCCATTGACCCGTATCGTATCTCGGATTCCGCGGTATGCTGCTAGCAGCTCGCTCATCAACTGATTGCCATCCGCCACTGCTGACTGGTTATGGTTCGGCTCCGCTGTGCTGATCTCGGACAAGACGTAGCTGACAGGTGCCCCGGCTGCAGAAGGGCGAGACTCGGCCTCATCTCTTCCCCATGTCGGTTCTGGGGCTTGAGAAGGCAATAGGTTCTGCACGAGGCTGCCAGGGAGGCTCGGCGTGTACAGGTCAGGGAAAGATGGGTCGTCGACTTCACGAGCCTTGCTCCCCCCAAGCCAGTAAGCAGCTCCCATCTGCTTATCCAGGAAATCCTCGAAGACGCCCTGGGACTGCAGGTAACCTGGGTAAGACTCGTCCAAGCCTTTCCAGATGATAGGAACAAAGGCATTCCCTAGAGCCTTGCACAGCGGGCAGACGAACTCATTTCTTTTAGTGTCTTCAGGGTGGTGCCGTGCGATCTGATGCGAGTGTCTCCGAACAGTTGCATCATAGTACATCTGAAAGCAGCGGTAATGCATCATGTGGCCGCAGCCACTCGCCACGGGTCCCGGGCGACAAGCGTTGGATGCGAAGCCCTTGCCAATGGTCTGACGCTCGGCGAGGAACTTCTCGCCCTGAGCGTTGATCTTCTCCACCATCTTTCTGTTCTCGTGGGCAATGCCGAAGGGTCGAACGTCTTCTGCAGACCTGTCGAGGCTGCATGGCGTCTGCGACGCTTCTCGCACAAAGTCGGCATCTTGGAAGTCCGTCTGTCGCAGAATGCGGCTTTCGTTAAACAGAGCAAATGTTCCGTACAGACGGCGGTCATCGAGTTCTTCTTGGCAGAGGATGCAAGTCCCAACGGGATATTTCCACTTGTGCTTCCGGTCTTCTGTCTGCTCGGCCTCTTCTTCCTCTTCGTCCAGGTCTGAACCCCAGTCGAAAGCCCCTTGGTTCTCCATGAAGCTCTTCTGCTGCTGCTGAAATTGCGCCATGACTTTTGCTTGACGACTCAGAGCGGCCTTTTTCTTCCTCTCGCGTTCTTCCTCAGCCGAGGTGTTGGCCGGCGAGGCCGTGTTGATGCGGTCAACTGATACCCCGAGGTTGAGATATGCGGTGTCGAACGTCCGGGGTCGCTTTTGTCGTAGGCGTTTAAGTACGAGAGCGATCTTGGGATGCACCGCCTTGAATTCGTCCTTGGTCGACACAAGGTTGAGCAAAGACACAATTGTCCGAGAGTTCTGCGCTTCGGGCATGAAATTGCTGCGGCCGAACCTGGTGAGAGCGATATGGACGAATGACTTGCTAGCCTCGTCGGCCGTGCCGTCATCGCTAGTCTGGTCCTCGACTATGGCAATCAGCACCAAGTGCAACACAACCTGGAGGAAAGTCTCCAATCGTGTAGAGGGGACGGAGGGCGTAAACTTGTTCGCCACCAGAGGATATAGAAGCGAGTAGTAAATGACCTGGGCAAATACGCCCGTGCCAGTAAAAGCGGCCAGGCTCTCAAACAGGCCCGAGGGGACAGGGCGAGGTCTCGGCTCGTACACAATCTCCTCGACTGCTTTGCCCGTCCTCTTGGCCATCTTCTTGCGGTATGCCATCTCGGACTCCTCTCGCTGGTTCTTGTTGTAGTGAGCGATGTAGGGGTCGATCTCGTCAATGAATTCAGGCCGCAGTTCAAAAGTGCCGACATCCGACACACCCTCGGGTGGTTTGAACGTAGCCATCTCATCCAAGACACGGTGGAAGTCCTCCTGCTCTTGGTATTTATCCGGTAGCTTGTTGCAGAGTTCGTTGAAAGAAAGGGGCTTGAAGCACAGGACATGCGTAATGTCTCGGCGCATGGCAAGCAGCCTGGAATGGGGCTCATCTTCAGAGGCTATGAGGGACGTCCGGTCACTGAGTAGGACGATGAGAAGATGAATCATGTCCTCCACGACGTCGAGATGCTGGCTGTCATCTTGGGCCTCAGCCTTGAGCTCGAACAGGCCTTTAACCCAACTCTCCATTCCGAAGCGATCGATGACGGAAGCAAGGACCCGGCTGGGGTTGCAGACTACCAGAGCCGTCTGCAGAAGAAAAATGTCTCGATGATGGGAGACGTCCCTCTGTCCAACACCGCGGTATGTGCTGGCTTGGTGCCGGAGGCTGATGCCGTTGCGAACCCACATATTCGCCTTGATCTGAGCGAGCCAAGCGCACACGCGGAGGGGGAAGTCGAAGGCCGCGATCAGATAGTCTTCGGCACTGTAGCCAGTTCTCGGCACTTGAGGCCGCCCCATGAGCCTTGGCTTGGATCTGAGCTCTTGAGGCGTGAAACTCATCAGAGTCCTTATGGTGGATGCTGGGAGGGATCGTCCGCACTCGATAAGCCAGGACAGGGTGTAGTGGAGGGCGTGGTGGAAACTGATGTAATCCTTCTCAACTACGAAGTCGATGACTTGGTAGGATGACGCTTCATGGTCGAATTCAAAGTCGCTCAGGGTTTTGAACCGGACCAGATCCTTAATCTCGCTGTATTCAAATCGATTTCGTTCTGCTCCAATCGAGTACAAGATGACCGTTTTCGCGGCGAAGCGGATGGCGTTCTGTAGGTAGTGGATCTCATCCGGCGGACAGTTGCGGAATGCCTCGGCGAGATTTCGAGCTTGTAGGTTGATCTGCCTTGTCACCAGGGATGCCGTGATCCAGGAATCGGCCTCATATTCGACGTGCTCAACCACAGCGCGCACGCTAGGCCCGATGCATTGGTGAAGTTTTACGATGTCAAGGAACTGCATGAGATATCGTGGCTCGCATCTGATGCGTTCCTGGACATGAGGAGCACTGAAAAGGAACTTGAGGTCCTGGTAGAAGTGATACATGCGTCGGTTCGTAACAGAACCGCTCTCAAAGGCAAGGATTGCGTCAGGCGAGACGTCCCAAGGGTGGCCGACCTGTCTGGTAGTTAGGAATGTGTATAGAATTGCTAGCAAACTCGTCATAAAGTTGCCGCGCTCAACGACCTCCGCCGTGATGGAAGGGGTTGTCAACATCTGGAGAGACAGGTTGATGATGGAATGATCCGGCTCTCGATCCCCGACCAAATACAGCTGGGCCAGTATCGTGTACAAGCTGGCAAATCTCAGGGCCAGGACTCGTTTGAACTCTGGGATCGTCACCACTGTAGAGATGTACAGTGAGCGGAGGTCGTTTCTAACCTTCTTCCACATTCTCAGGTCGAAGAGGAGAAGCCAGTCCAGCCGCACACGCCGGAACACATCCTCAGCTGGTGAAATGTTTTCACGCTGCATGTACACAGCTGGTGTCTCAATCCAGTACTTGCCAGGTCTAGGAATAGACTTCTCGGTTTTGCCTGGCGTCTTGGGGATTTCGGCGTTTGCTTTGGCGTAGATCGAAGGGGCAATTAGGGGTTCTGCAGTATCCGAGTCTGACGGCGTAGCTTCTCTGTCCCGAGTTGCCCGGACCTGGGCTGGAGGAGGCGGGGGAGGGGGAGGGTATCCGGCCATAGTGGCTTCATCTTCTTCGAGAGCCTGATCCGAGTGGTTCCAGTTCATTCCCCCCAAGTCTCCTACGTCTCCACGGGCATCAACCATCATCACATCCTCGTCCTCGTCCTCGTCTCCGCCAGCAGCCGAGGTTGAGGCGGAGTGGCCCCCTTGGTCGTCCATATCAGCGTCTAATTCGTCGTCAGAATCGTCAGGTTCGTCATCATCGGTAGTGATGTCGATTTCGAGATTGGTTGCACCTCCCGCGGCGGCCTGAAGCGCCAGGATGAACCGCTCGTTCATGTTGTCGAACCTACGCCTCGAGGCAACCAACCGGTCGTCTTCTTCCTCATCATCGATCAGACCCAAAGTGTGAGTCGCCGAGCTGCCCTGGCGCCATGGTTCCATCACCTCCTCGCACACGATGCGGCGGAGGATGTGGTTATCGTGGCCAACAGAACAGCCGGCTATGTCACTAAGCCACTCCACGAGGGTCCCGCACATCTGCTCGCGGAACGTGTCTCTCGCGGACCTGATTGTGACGGTGACCCGGATCGCCTCCATAATGCTCGCCATGTGGAGCAGCCTCGTGACATCGGGTAGATACGTTAAAATGCTCCGTCCGATGGAATCTGTCTCCCATGCGTTCAGGGACGCAGCTTGACGGCTCTTGCGACAGGCACGGGCAACCTGATCCCGTACTTCCTGAACGGTGTGCTTTTCATCATTCCAAAGAATCAGTGCGAAATCGCTGCACGCTTCGGCATCTGAGCCGTAGTACCGTGATGAGAGACGCGAAGTTACTTCATCTTCAAGAATCGACTCTTCCGTCTTGGTATGGCGTAGCTGCTCTGGGGAGCACGAGATTACGTCGCAGATGTAGTCAAAGACCCGGCCGATGGTCATTCGCAGGTTCGCCACCAGGTCTTCAGGCAGGGCAGCGGCCTCTTTCCCTTTGCCCTTGTCGGCGCCCGTGTGCATGTGCGAGTGTATGGTGCAAATCAGAGGTGTCCGCCAGGCCTCATCATCTCCACAGTCACAGCAGCCACTATTGCCAACTGATATGTGAATCCTCACCATGTGTCCAGTATGGTCTGTCGAGTCGAAGCAGCGGGCGCAGAGGCAACATGTCTCGTCGGTACCACAGGTGCGACACATATAAGTAGCCTCACTAGGCTTGAAGATGTGGCCGCACCGCTTCCCTCTCGCAGCCTCGGTGTATTCAGCGCCTTCGACGGCGCCCTGGGAATCGCTGAGCTTGAGGGTATCTCCAGGCCTGCCCTCGGGGAACAGTAATCGCATGTACTCGCTGTTGCCACCGGCGAGCGACCAGAACAGGCTGGAGAGCAGCTCGCGCGAGGCTTCTTCGGTGTAGCGGTAGTTGAAGCGAGCGGGCAGCCCCGCCAGAAACTGGCAGAGCTGTTGCTCCTGCGTTGACATTGTATGCTCCATGCTCAGAGGAGCATCGTCGTAATCTCTGGTTGAGCGGGGAGAAGAGGAAGAGGGAAAGATCGGATGCGGCGTCAGCGATATCGCTGAGGTGGGGGATCCGCCAACGCGGGCAGAATGTTTGGGAGGGACGGAGAAATCGTGGCGGTAATGATGGTGATGTAAAGTCGGGATCAATGTGCGGATCCAGACGTGCTGAAGGTCGTTGGTTTTTTTTTTTTTTTTCGAAATTTTTTTTTTTTTTTTACGGCTTCAAACTCATGATGGATGAGTTGGGTAGGTAGGTAGGTTAGTAGGTAGAGGATGCCCCCCCAGATGTGGTGCTTGAAGTCAAAGCTCTCTCGTTGCTGCCCACTGTGCGTAGATACCTAGATCCTGAGGCTGGAGGAGGTACCTGCCCACAGACGATTTGTGAGGACCCCTCCATCCCGAATGTGTCAGCACAGCCACGAGTTCAATGTTGGTTTGGAGGTGCTGTCACTCTAGGCTTTTCCCACTTGCTGAAAAGCGTCCTTCAACAATTGCCACGCTACACGATTGGTCAAGACAGATAAAATACAGTTGCTTCGTTTTGGGAACTCAAGCAATATATGGCGTTAAAAGGTGTGTAAACAGGACATTGGCTGTGGTATGTTTGATCTGTAGCCGCGGCCAATGATTGTTCACCCACCCCCCAACACATTCACAACCATGGTCTCCCCTCGAAAGATGAAGATGCCCTTGAACAACATAGAGAAATCGGTGTCTTTGAATCTTGGGCCTGTGATCCTCCTCTAAATTTGTACACGGCTATTGGCATCGAGTCAATCCCTCGCCTGGCCTTCGACAATCACATTGTCCTGCACTCTATTCGTCATCCTCCTCATCACCACCCTCGATGAACTTGTGTCGGATGTCCTTCCATTGTCGCTGCGGTCCCGTTAGCACTCAATCAATCGGAATCCGGTCGCGGTGGAACGTACGCCTCGGTTGTGGTTGTCCCAGACCTTGTTCATGGTCGAGTTGAAACCCCTATGGCCGGATCAGCAATCCCAATCCCCGTTAGCCCGAAAAGAGGCAATCCTTACAGCTCCCAGGCGAAACCGGCAGTGAAGACGGTCGCGAGCATGAGGTAGTTCGACCGGAAGAAGGCGCTGTAGGGCAATTCGTATTAGTATGGGCGTCCTTTGGCAATTTCGTCTCGTCGTCGGGATACTTGCTTGTAGAAAGCGCTGGCGGCCTGTGAGGGATGCGCGATTAGCCAATGCCGTCCACACCGGGGGGCGAAAATGAATGTGTCCAAGACTTACCATCTTAAATATCTTACGCAATTGAGCGTGCGAGATGCGGCTTCGAGTCGGTGATGGGCGGTTGCGGCCGGCAGTGAGAGGCTTCGGTTGAAGGATGGAGAGGTTCTAGAGATTGATTGTCAGGCCAGGAAATTCGCGAAGTTCCGAGGACAGCTTTAGCTCGTCGTTGATTGGCCAGTTTCTCATCAGGTTCCGAGCTCCACTTCTTTTCGTAACCCGGCTTCGGTCCACGACTTCCATCTTCCCATCGTCATCCTCACACAAGCATCGACAAGAAGCACTGGGCAAAGCACGACGATTTTTTTTAAATGGCCCTCACCTGATATTATAATAGAGATCTATCTATTCCTTCCTTCACACAAGGAACCATTTCACTCTCCGTGTCTTTCTCAAACCTCACCCCCCATAACTCACAAACACGCAACCTCCATCGACTTGACCAGGGAGAAGAAATAATTCATCCCACTCTTTCTCTTTTTTTTTCACTTCTCTTGACATTAATTCGTAACCCTACTAAATCATCTAGTCTAACTCTCGAGAGCGCCGTCTACTTTTTCACCGCCGTGGTTTGAGCCTCATTTGACTTCCGGGCTTTCGCCTCCTTCTCCTCGATCGCCTTCTCCTTGTATCTTCGCATCCTTTCCCTGAACCCAATGTGCTGCTGAACGCGAGGGCCGCGGATAGAGCTCATGACACGCAATGGCGGACGGAAATCTTCATCGTCATCTGACAGGCTCTTCTCAACCGCGAGGTCCTCGACAGGGGGCGACAACCACCTCCTGTGCAGAAATCCCGGCAAGCAAGCGGCAACCCATTCGTCAGGGACCATTCTGATGCAAGCTCCCCAGGGAATGGAAATCGCTCCTAAACCGACGGACAAGCCCCATTCCTTTCCGTTCAGAGGCACGATCTCGAAGGCTTGGCCACCGACGTAGATGATGAGGACCTGCCCTCCAATCATGATGATGTTGATGATGATAAAGAAGATGTTACGATGGAGGCCCTCGAAGATATTCAGCTTGTTATCAAGGCGACGGTTGCTTGAGACTTCGTTAGCATATGGCAACAACTCTCCAGGCGGGTTCACTTACTTGATTTCGTTGAAGATTTGCAGCCAGACAAAGGTGTTGAAGACAAGGGTCTTCAACTCCTTGGCGTCATGCTCAGAGTCATCATACCAGCCAAGCAGTTTCTTGCCGCCAAAGTTCAGGACAAAGGTGATGGCAAGTTGGCAAATAGCCTGACCGATGATCATCTTAGACATGCGCAGGGTGATGAGCGGCGCAGACTTCCTGTCAGGCTTCCGGTCAAGGACGCTACGGGTAGGAGGATCCGTCGCAAGAGCCAACGCCGCAAAAGTATCCATGATGAGGTTCACCCAGAGCAGTTGCACGGCGTTGAGAACGGACTCCTGCTTACTGCTGGCGACGGCTGAGACGAAGGTCAATACCACAGCTGTGACGTTGACGGTAAGTTGGAACTGGGAAAAGACTCTGTCAGTTGATGGCGAAGCATGTCGAAGTTTAGAAGACCTACCTGGAGGAACTTCTTGACTGAATCGTTGACTGCACGACCCCACATCAGGCCCTTCACAATTGAGGCGAAGCTAGATCCAGAGTGTCAGAATTGATTCCGTGTGGGTGGTCTTGTTCGCTGGGAAATGTTGACTCACTTGTCATCCAGGAGAATAATGGATGAAGCCTCCTTGGCAACCTCTGTGCCAGCAATACCCATAGAGAAACCAATATCCGCCATCTTGAGAGCTGGTGCATCATTGGTTCCATCGCCAGTGACGGCAACAGTCTCTCCGAGATCCTTGAGGGTGCGGACAAGAATTCGCTTGTCCTCGGGACTTGAGCGAGCAAGAACCTGGAGATGCTTGACCTTCTCTTTGAGCTCCTCGGGTGGAAGTCTGCGGAAGTCGGGACCCTCCATGGCGATGCCACCCTCGTCCGGACGGAAGATACCACATTCGGAAGCGATGGCGGTGGCGGTCTGGATGTTGTCGCCGGTAACCATTCTCACGACAACTCCAGCGCGGCGACAGTCCTTCAGAGCGTCAATTACAGTTGGACGCAGCGGATCTTTGATTCCATAGATGCCGATCAAGGTCATGTCAGCGTGGACAGCGTTGAAGTTGGCCAGCTTGGGGTTCTCTTCAGAGACGGCTCCAGCAGGTGGCCAAGACTCAAAGTCTCGGTACGAAGAGCCAATGGTTCGGAGTGTTTGGCCAGCATATGAGCTGATGATCAAATTGAACATGTCGCGGTCAGCTTTCGAGATGGGGACGGGGCTCGGTTCGCCTTGGGACACGTTCTCAAGAGTCTTTGTGCACTTCTCCAGGAGTATCTCGGAAGCTCCCTTGGCGTACACTCTGTACTTGCCATTGGCGAGCTTGACAACGATGGCGCTGTACTTGTACTTGCTGTCGAATGGGATGACCTGGACGACTTCAGCGGAGGACCTAGTCTCTTGAACTGGTCCGGCTCCGAGATGGTCACGGCAGAAGGTCAAGAGAGCCACTTCGGTCTTGGATCCAATGAAGGTGTTCTGGCCATCCTGGTCTCCCTCAAAGGCGGTTGAGTTGAGCACATTCGACTGGATCAAGATATCCTTGACCTCAGAACTCAGGCCACTGGTGAATTCCGACTGAGGGACATTGGGGATCGTGATAGCATCCTGGTCGATCTTGAGAGTCTTGTCCATGGGCGCATCGGTACCGCCAAAGCTCGTGCTCTTACCCAGGGTGGTGGCAACAACCGTCATCAAGTTCTGGGTGAGCGTTCCAGTCTTATCAGAGCAGACGGTAGTGGCATTGCCCATGGTCTCGCAAGCCTTCAACACACGGACGAGATTGTTGTCGCGAAGCATCTTGACGGTTGCGAAACTGAGCGCAAGGGTTACCGCCAGGGGAAGTCCCTCAGGCACAGCGACGACGACAACCGTGACGGATACGATGAAGAGCTTCATGAATTCCTGGCCCTTTTCGGAGGGGGTGCCGTCGTTGTTGCGAAGATTGGCGCAGAACTTGATCAGGAGGACGATGAAGAGCAGCAACGCAGCGCCAGCACCAACCTTGGCGATCCAATCGGCGAGGACGTTGAGCTTCTTCTGAAGCGGCGTGTCTTCCTGCTCAGTACGTAGGGCCATTGAGATCCGACCATAGCTCGAGTTGACGCCCACGGCTGTGACGAGGAACGTGCCATTGCCCTCGTTAACCTTGCTTCCCGAGATGATGAAGGGGTCCAGTTTCTCAGCCTCCTTCTGGCTCAGTTTCTGGATTGCCTGGAAAACCTCGGCTGCTGGTGACTTGCGCAGGAGGTCAGACTCTCCTGTGGCTGAAGACTCGTCACACTTGACGGAATTGCCTTGGATGAAGATACCATCAACGGGAACGATGTCTCCTGTGGCGAGATGCATCACGTCTCCCACCATGATGTCGCAGATGGAGATCTCTTGGGATTTACCGGAGCGGATGACATTCACCATTCGATCATTCGTCTTTTTGGTGAGTCGAGTGAATTGTCGTTGCATGTGCCAGTCATTTAGTGTGCCGACGAGCACGACGATGCTGCTTGGTGTCAGTGAAAACGGCCCAGGTATCCATCCCTATTTTGCGCTCTGGATTGGGATCTCGACTTACACGATAGCGACCATAATGGCCACTCCTTCAACCCATTCAACCTTGGGCTCTCCCTCCTCATGGTCGGCACCAAAAGTTTGGTACAATCCCAGGGCCAGGGAAATTACAGCCGCAATGGTGAGGAGGATAAGGACCTTGTCGTTGTAGGTGGTCCAGGCGATCTCGAGTAAAGATTTGGACTTCTTTTCTGGTAGACGGTTGTCCCGGAAGACCTTTTTTCGATCGCAATAGATGCCAGTTGGGTTCAGGTCTTCTGGAGGCGGGATGTGTACCGCTGCTTCTGTGGTGCACTCGGGGACAGTGTCGCCAGCGGTGCCATATCTCGGTGTTCCTTTGGGGGCAACATCCTCAAAGGTCACCTCGCCGTCTAATGTCGCCTCTTCGACACTGAGGCCGCTGGTGCAATCTGTCCGCAAACCCTTTTCTAGGCCATCGAGGCCGCCGAGGGCATAAAAGGCGTTGAGACTCTTGGGATTGAGCAACTTTGAGAGCTGGCCGGGACTGAAGGCGAACTTGTTGTGCTCTACCTTGAACATGTCTTCGGTTCCTGGATCCGGCGTCAAGGCATCGGTAGTGTCGACCGGACTCGTAGGCTTGGTGGTCTCTGCATGGCCGTTACCCGGACCGGGGGCCGTCTTGGCTTCCTGCGATGGATCGGTGGTAGCCATCTTGGCGATGATGATGTAGGAACAAGGTCCGACGAAACTGTGGGTGTGGGAGGAGCCGCCGCAAACAACTTATACATCTGCCGGGAGGGATGACGGGTCCTATGTTTGACAAGGAGAAACGAACCCTGGCAGTTTTTATCAAGTACCGTGTGTAATAGCAGAGGCCTCCTCGGCCTTGACTTAAAGTGCCTGATGGGCTAGGGATGGGTCGGGCTTGGAGGAAATGGGGCGATGGGAGATCGAATGGATCATACGCAGGAATAAGGCAGATCAGTTGAAGCAAGGGTATGATGTAAGTACGGAAGAGGACGGGGTACATGACAAGCAATAGCGTCGACATTGGTCGGGTGAGTACCCTTTAATATTAAGGGCATGGTTATACATGGGAGCTGCGGCGAGGCGACTTGCGCATACGGTGCTCCGTCATAGACAACGAGAAGAAGAAGCTCACAGCCATCCAGACAACTTGAAGGCAGCCCGATGCACAAGCAGCAAGACGTCAACATCTTGTGGCTGGCGGCGGCAAAGCCTCAGGAAACCTCAACTCGTGCATTGTAAATAACACGTACTCCGTTGTTGGTTGGGTATGTAATTAGGTAACTACTTGACCGAAGGGAGAATGCCCATATGGTGAGGCGTTGGACAGGAGTGAAGGGTTGTATGTTGTACCTGATCGCCCTTTGGTTTCAGCGGGATCATCCGTTGGGTCTCACTTTTCTTACTCTGTACCTTTTGAATGCGTTGGCGGTATGCACAAGTGCCTGGTCTACCCTGACGTCCAACAAAACAGCTGAGCTTAGAACAAGCCCAGCCAGCCCTACACTACACTACTCATTCTCATGCAGAGGCAAGCCCCAGTGGTTATTAGTGGAGATGGGCCTCATTTCCTAGGAGCTGAGGAGGAGGAGATCGATAGTGCGAGCGCCCTGTTTCGCTTACAGTTTTAGTTGAGCTGGGAAGTATGTACGTAGGGGGAAAATAAGAAGAAGCCTCTGGTCATGATGGTACGCGAAGGGTGAGATACCCAAGACCCCATGACAACGAAATCAGCCCTGCATGATCAAGGTAATCTTTTAGCTGGTTCCAGATGTGGGGACTCTTTTGGCTCCTCCGTGTTTTCTCTTCATGATTCCAGGACAACTGGACGGTGCCACGAATTAATTCGCGAATATGCAGGAAGGGGTTGGTCGGTGACGGATCGTTGACATTCGATTGGACGGGAACCCAACCCCGTTTGAGCGTGGGCATCATCCATGTCGTGATGATTGCAGCGGTCTGCTCCGGGGGGGGGAAACACAGAAGCGAGAGAAGCATTGGGATCTTTGCGAATGAACACAGGGGAAGGGAGGGGAGGGTTGGTTGGCTGCTGAGCTGGACCATGTTGAGAAGAGCCAAGCGAGGGTCACACCGCTTTCTCTCTCTCTCTCTCCCTCTCTCCTCAGTAGTCTAGTCTTGATCAAAAAGGGTATTTGTTTTGTTCGTATCTCACTCACAAGCCATCATGTAGTCTGTGATGGTTGCCTCTTTGTGAGGCCCTGCGTTGACTTACCGCACATAAGCTGCGTTACTCAAAAGAGGTGAGATGTTGCGCTGTCGTTGCGCAGATGGCATCAGTCCCAAAGTTCCTATTTTCTCAGACCCCGTTGTCTCCCTCCCGGGAGGAAAAAAAAAAAAAAAAAACGACACCATGGTCCGTAGTCATATTCCGAGAGTTGTAAACATGAGACCCGACCTCCAGATTTCCCCCAAGGATCATCATTCGTCCCCCTGGAGAGCTGACTTAGTGACCCACCCAATCAGCAGGTGGCATTGAATTTCCCATTTCCACAAGCTTCAATTTAGGTGTTTGGGTGGGTTCTTATTAGGTAAGGTACGTACTACCTACCTATGTACACACTTCCTGATGTCAGTCAGAATGCGCAAGTACAAAGAAAATATATGTCCTCAATTACAGTGTTTGAAAAACATGCAATGCCGCCCCTCAGCCTTTTCAGCCTTGATATGAATCGCTTACCCGAAATCACGGTGTGCAAGCAAGCAAGCAAGCAATTCCCAATTGCGAGGCTGAAATTCACCGTCCCAGCCTCACTCAAATGTCACTTACCTTACCTACCTAGCCACACACCAGCCCTGTGGCTTTCGTCATGCGGCCCACCTTATCTATATCTCTGCGCCACAACTCAACCCCTCCAAACCTAACCTGAACCCCTCCAGCCAAAGCCTCCAAGTCAGGCTCACAAGCATCGTTTCGGTTGGTGCCGAACAAGCCCTCGGAACTCGCTGGTCTGCGACAGCCCATCTCGCCGGCGTCCCTCAAGGAATTCTCTCAAGGAACTCCCTTGATATTTCTCTCCCACCCTCTAAACCGGTCGATCGAGCCCAACACCCACCCCCAATCGCCCGCCATGCCCTCGCAGCCCACCAACTCCGGCATCGTCCAGGACGAGACGAGCGGCGATCGCGAGATCCCCCAGTCCGTCCGCGCTGACGGCAGCACCCGCAAGGCCATCAAGATCCGGCCCGGCTACCGCCCTCCCGAGGACGTCGAGGTCTACAAGAACCGCACCGCCGAGGCCTTCCGCGATCGCGGTAAGAGAATTGGCATCCCCGGCGCCGGTGGCCTGGAAGAGGACAAGTCGGAGCAGTCGTCCGCCGCGAGCAATAAAAACGCCAAGAGGCGCGAGGCTAGGAAGAAGGCAAAGGCCGCCACTGAAGACGGAGGCGCCGCCGCTTCTGGCCAGACTCCTGCGGGGGGTGACAAGGTTGAGGATGTCGACCCTGAGGTTGAGCGTGAAAAGAAGGCCCGCAATCTAAAGAAGAAGCTGAAGCAGGCCAAGGATCTCAAGAACAAAAAGGAGGATGGCGAGGCACTACTGCCTGAGCAGATCGCCAAGGTTATCAAGATTAACGAGCTGATTCGAGAACTGGATGCGCTCGGTTTCGATGCGGACGGCGAGCGCAAGCCGGAGTCTGAGGAACCGGCTCCCGCTGATGGCGACAAGAAGGAGTGATTTCCCTCCCGAATTAAGCTGAATCGCCGCTCCTGGGAATAAGGCTTGGAATCCGTCACGATACCTGACTTATCAGTTGAGCGTTATAGCCATCAGGTCTTCACCTTGACTACGACGGTTAACCCCCTGGTCTCTCTAACAATAGGGGACGCCAGCACCTCCTCCGTTCCTTGGACCACATTGAATCTACTGCATGGCGAGCCTTTTCTTGGGACGCCAGAGGCCAAAATCATTGGCAGGGCGGTCGCAAGCCTTGTGTGCGCTCGACCCGACATTAGTTGATTGCAACCTCTGTCCGGTTTTGCGGTCATGCCTCACGGCACCGCGACCTTTGTCGCACACTGTATTTATATCCGGGGGAATGCGGAGCTGGCATTATATGGAGCATGGGGTGCTTGGGGAAGCAGGCTTCTCGACTTTGGTTTGTTGGACAGGGAACGACACGCTTTCTAAGTGATGGTGCGCATTGGTGTAAGATAGTAGACAGTTGTACTGTGGAAATAAGTGTCTAGTCCCTTCGATATATTAACTAGGTCTCTGCTAAGATTTATGTGATCTGGTATAAAATTGTCTCGTGGACAGAGAAGTTACAGGGCAGTGAACAGCGAAGATAACTCAAGATAATTGTTCCTAAGCTGGACAAGACTCCGAGTCGCCATATAGGTACGAGATAACCGACTCCAGGGTAAGTCGCATACATGGCAGGTGGAACTTGGGGATATTTCCCCGGCGATTTGCCGATCGATGCAGGTGTTGGACGGTGCAGGGGTCAGCGGAAGGCTACAGCTGGTGAGGTAAGCTCCATCTGCCTTGCACAACAAGCCATCGCGAACCAAACCATCAACCATCCACCAGAAAATCGAGCTCCCAACTCCCAACCTCCGACTTCTCTACCCATCACGACCACGTCAGAAGGAATTGACTACGCCGAGAAAAGACGAAACCGCCAAAATTCGCGATCATGACCGCAGAAGAAGAGCGCCAGGCCGCCCTCAACTCGTACCGGGCGAAGCTCATCGAGTCCCGGGAATGGGAGGCCAAGCTGAAGAACCTCCGCCTCGAGATCAAGGACATGCAACGGGAGTTTGACCGAACCGAGGAGAACATCAAGGCGCTTCAGAGTGTGGGCCAGATCATCGGCGAAGTCCTAAAACAGCTTGATGATGAGAGATGTGAGGCGACACAGCGCACCTTGGGTACGAGGAGCAAGAGCTAACAGTTTCCCTCCCGCAGTCATTGTCAAGGCGTCTTCCGGTCCGAGATATGTCGTTGGATGCAGATCCAAGGTGGACAAGGTGAAGCTGAAGCAGGGAACTCGTGTAGCGCTCGATATGACGACGCTCACCATCATGCGAATGCTTCCCCGCGAGGTTGACCCGCTGGTATACAACATGTCACTGGAAGATCCCGGCCAAGTCAGCTTCGGCGGTATTGGCGGACTAAACGACCAAATTCGAGAGCTGCGAGAGGTGATTGAGCTGCCGCTGAAGAACCCCGAGCTGTTCCTCCGAGTTGGCATCAAGCCCCCCAAGGGTGTCTTGCTGTACGGGCCTCCTGGAACTGGAAAGACCCTGCTGGCGCGAGCCGTCGCTAGCAGTCTGGAAACAAATTTCCTGAAAGGTATGTTTCACACATCCATGACGCGTATGACACGGCACGAGCTGACAATGGGGCGATAGTTGTTTCCTCCGCCATCGTGGACAAGTACATCGGTGAATCGGCGCGACTCATTCGCGAAATGTTCGGATATGCCAAGGAGCACGAGCCTTGCATCATCTTCATGGACGAGATCGATGCCATTGGTGGACGACGATTCTCGGAGGGAACGAGCGCCGATCGTGAAATCCAACGAACACTGATGGAACTGCTCAACCAGCTCGATGGTTTCGACTATCTGGGCAAGACCAAGATCATCATGGCGACCAACCGCCCTGATACGCTTGACCCTGCGCTTCTCCGTGCTGGTCGTCTGGACCGCAAGATCGAGATTCCTCTCCCCAACGAGGTTGGACGACTGGAGATTCTCAAGATCCACTCGTCAGGCGTTGTAGTTGATGGCGATATTGACTTTGAGAGTGTCGTCAAGATGAGTGACGGCCTGAACGGTGCTGATCTGCGAAACGTTGTTACCGAGGCGTAAGTGTCCACCCCCCCAAAAGCTACACGGCAAACCATGAATGTGACAAAGTGCTGACATGCATCAATAGTGGACTGTTTGCTATTAAGGACTATCGGGAATCAATCAACCAGGACGACTTCAACAAGGCGGTTCGCAAGGTCGCTGAGGCCAAGAAGCTGGAGGGTAAGCTTGAGTACCAGAAGCTGTAAGCGGGGAGCACTGCCAGAAGTACCTTTTGAGATGAGGGGGATCAACTCCACCGTTGCTTGTGGGTGGCATGGATAGGCGCAAGGGACTGATGGACGGTTGGAGGATGACGGGCATGGGTTCGCAAGTACACTAATCTGTAGACTGTGCAATAGAGACGGGGCTCATGGCTGTAGATTTTCTCAGCCCTAGGAGAAGGAATGCGAATGGCGTCTCGGAAGAAGTAGAGTCCCCCTCAACGGACCACTCTGAGTGGCGGAACGGGATCTGGGACCAGCGGGAGATCCTTGTGTGTGTTGTTGATGTCAGCCGCCTTGACGTTTCGCCTTGCGAGAGTGGAGTCCCATGGGCTTGACTGGTTGCGGAATAGAAGATCCCAATACAGCCCAGATCCTTAATTTGTCAAGGCTCACTTGTTTCTGTGAGATTTTGGGCTTTTGGGCTGAACCGCCAAATCCGACCTCGTTGGTGAGAAACTAGCCGTGTTCCATCAAGACAAAGAGTTTCTGAATGCGGCTTACGGCTGAGCGCCGTGGATGGGTGAGAGAAAGACCCATCTAGAACGGGCGATGAGGGAGCGCCTTTTCAAAGTAGTTTCTTTGCTACCTTAGTTAGCTTTGCCTTGGGCCTAGTGTTGTCATCGCTGAGTTGCTGTGACTCTGACTCGTGACGTGGGGAGAACATGAGCCACGTCTGAAGCTATTGGTACGCCTACAGTGTTACAGATGATGGGCAACAAGCCGGACGTTGTAGTGTAGAGCAGGTTGTGTGACATGAGGCTCGTGAGGTTTGGTCACTGCTTGGTCTCGGCGGGTTACCCAGTTAGATGGGAGCCCGTCTCATGTCGATTGATGAGATGAGCATCATGCATTTCCGGACCGTTAACCTCCGGCCTCAAACAAAACAAGCAACAGCCGCAGGCACGCGGGTCGGCCTTGGCTGGGGGTTGACGGGGGGGAGCATGCAGGATCCATTCATTTCGATGGAGGATGACGGAGGGAGGTAAGCCTAGCGGGGACCCCTGAGGCAACGTGGCTGATGTCAGAGTTCTGGATGCTTCACTGAACGACTCTCATCGCGTCTCAGTGCCCACGGGGGCGGATGTGAGGCTAGATTTTGGCTCACGAGGGCGTCCTCGAAGATGGGGGTTAGCTGGAGGACCTCATTGACAATGGAGGGAACTGGATTGGCGATGGCTACGGAGGATGTTGGAGGCAGTCAAGGCTGCATACTGCGCCAATGAGGGATGTAATGAGGTTGAAAGGAGCCCAATATGTTGGGATCAGGTCAGTTGGAGACAAGACATGATTCCAAGACAAGGGGAGTTCGGGAGACGCGACTGCTAACGGCGACCAAAAACAACAGATATTGGCTCACAGAAGCAACAAGCAAAGTAAGCAAAGCAAAATGCCGTGTCTGGAACATCCAGGTAAAGTGAAGACAATCCGTAGCAACGCCCGCGCTTGCGGTTAGGGGATGCCAAGGAGGCACACATCGCCGAACGGAGGCTTGACGCTAGGGAAGGTTGGAAAAGACGCTGCTATTCTTAGAGGTTCTCCTATGAGAGGGGGGCGTGCGGTGCCAGGACGGGCGATTGAGGCTGTGAGAAAGGGACCCACGAGATGGACGATCTCGCGCCATGCTTCCCTAACGACCTGGAGCGCCCGCCCGCTGTGCAGCAAGCAATGTAGCCGGTCCCTGGGAATAATCGTAGTATTGTCTCGGGCCTCTGACGTTTTCCGATATTGAGACGGACACACCTCCCCCCCCTTCTTTCAGGGGTCGTCGTTTCGCGCCGGGCAACCAGGGGGGGTTGTCAATGCCGAGAAGGGTAGGGGGGGAAGAGAGTGGAGGATGGAGGGTGAATACGAAGAAGCGATGACGACGGTTTTTGGCCGGACGTGGTTATTTTCGTACAGCGCTTTCTCCCCCGGCGTGAGCGATGTCCTCGTGTCGTATGGAGATAGATCTCGGCTTGATATCTATGGAGCAGTTCTCTGCGGTGCCATGGGGTACTCGTTCTTGGTGGAGGAGTTAGTGGTAGTCTGCATGTCGTTATTGCCGTCCCGAGGGGAGGAGGCTCTGCCCGTCGTGGCGCAGGGACAAGCCCACAGTTCGGACACTCCGGCTGATACCCAGTGGTGTTGTTGTTGTTGATGATGATGATGATGATGACGGTGGTGGATAATGTGCAATCATGTAAGTCGAGCAACTTTTTGGTGTTGCAATGGATGGAAGGATGTCCACCTTCTAGTTAAACGTTGTCTACTCTAGGTCACATGTCTTGCAGCAAAGCTTGCTCAAGATGATGAGGCAAGAGCGAGATAGGCAGTTGCAACCTGAATGCTTGGTCGAAGTGGAATTTACATGGATACCTACCCAGGCAGTACTTATCGCCAGGCATACAATGGTTGTGATACAATATGGAGTAGATCATTACTATGTAAGTATTCTTACGTAGGTAGTGAGTGGATAGGCTTGGGGAGCTTGGTGAGCTTTAGGTGGTTGCCATGACGAAGAAATCATGGGTTGTGTGGCCATGGCTCAAGCACCGCCCTGCCGCCTTTTGGCGAGGCTAGAGTCGACACGGAATGGTCTTTTGTTCGGGCATGCTCAATACTCCGTATGTACATACTTGATAGTATATTTCTTCCAGTGGATGTACCATTACCTCTACCTGGAGAATTGACTTCCTGCGAGGCGGGTGAGTTCTCGTTCTGGACCCTTATACAAGGATGATTGATCGCTGACCGCTATGCTTCTATGGCGTTCTAAACCGTGGGCAAACTGTGGGCAAACTGGTGGCGGGGGGGCAGCGGCAGTAAAACGACAACGCATACAGCGAGAGAACGGCAACTCAATTGGACAAATTGAACCTATCAGCCCACTAGACATGTCTTGAAAAGAATCACAAACGTTGTGAAACACACATTCAGGGTCAATAACGAAAAGAACACAGGGGAATTTTGTTGGTTGCGTACATACGGCTGAGGACTGGATAGGAGCACATCAACCCAAAACACCCGATGGCGGGACATCCCTGACATCTCAAACTGGATGAGCCGTCCGGGGGAGGGGAGGGGTTGGCGTGAAGGTGAGTGAAGCATCAAGCCGCGCCATTCTGCTTTGTGCAGACGGCGATTACGGAAAGATCTTTCAGTGTGGTACACAGCAATAGCAAGTGAACATCAAGGAGGTAGCTTACTTCGTATGTATCGTCATCAACAGCCTAGGTCAGACAGTTCCTGGCGGCTATCATCAAAGAAATCCCCCCCCTTAGAAAAAAAAATAAACGGTGTCCTCAACTAACGACCTAAGCTCCGCGTTGCTATCCTGCTCTTTGCTTTGGCTTCCCATGCTCACCCCCTTGTCAACCCCCCCTTGTCAAGAGCACCCCTCCACTGTCATCCCCAACCCCACCCTGCCCACTGGCTGGGTCGAGAGAGAGGGGCCGTGAGAGTGAGTCTGCGGCTTTGCGATTCCTGAGGCTGGCTTAAGGTACCTTAGAGGCTAGAAGAGGTAGAGTCAAAACCTGCTTCTGTGCATTTTGCCCTATCAACGTTTCGGGTTGAGAGAACGGAACGACTTACAATGTTTGACCTGCTCTGATGGTTACGACCGGACCTCAACTGCCCGAGCTCTGGAACTACTAGGTAGGTACCTATTTTAGGTAGGTTGCGAAATAGAGGGGAATGGAGGCAAAGGTAGGTACTTATCGCGGTGGCGATTGACAATGTACCTCAGGAGCTTCCAAATGTGTCCGACTTGGCGGGTAGACCTACCTGCGCGGGTGTCGAGATACTTACGTACCTAAGCCGGCAGGTACCTGCCTTGCCCCTCCACATCCGTTTGGGATGGAAGCTGAGCCCAAGCCTCCGGTCTAGTCCCCTGGCTCCTTCCTACCCGCCTTCTCTCCCCGAAACGCCTACATATATTTCGAGCTCCTCTCCCCCATCATCAGCTTCGATTTGTTCTGCTCTCCTCCTTCTCTCTCCTCTCCCATTCCTACATTGTTGCTTCGTGATACCCCCTCTTGCTCTCTCGCTCGCTCTTTGTCAGTCCTCTGCGCGATCGCTTTAGCAACTGCCCCAACCCACCTCGACCGCCTTTCTTTTCGCACATTGCTCCGTCAACATGTGGTAAGAATAAGTCCCTGAGTTTCCGTCACCGCCCTCCCCACCAACGGCTCAACATCCCCCCCCTCTCCCCCCACCTGGCCGCCGCGCCCCCACCGACTCTTTGCCC
>JABFFI010000866.1:0-15508 GCA_013623725.1 Fusarium robinianum | reverse complement strand
CTTTCGACTCGCCCGAGTCCGTCACTGACTGCCTACAGCCAGCGGACCGGGCTTCTCTTGTTCGGCTTGGGCGCCCTGGCGTCATGTTTAATCATTCTTCAACGGGCAGGCCTCGTGCTTCCGATTCGAACGGAGCTGATCCGTATGGCTTCGCCGATCAAGCCTGGGCCAGGTTTGGCGTCAACAACTCGAACCTCCCTTCGGCGGACCTTTCGCAAATCTCTTATCCATCCGGACAATGCCTTGGTTCCTCTTCTATGGATTGGGCGCCTACCAATGACTTCCAGACGCGCTTCCATCAACAAGGCAGCGCACCGTCTTTCAATGAGGAACTCGGCAACATGGGCCCTCCCCAGGGCGCCCAGGGAGGAGGAGGAGGAGGAGTTGGCCGTCTGGTTGCGCATTTCGAAAACAAAGGCTTCGCACCTCCCCTCCCTCCTCGACCATCCGAAACCGTTGCGAACCCCGTCACCACGAATCCGCACGCTTCGTCGCCGTTTGGAAACTTCAATGTCGCCTCTCCCATTATTGCGAGCCCCCTCACGAGCTCATCAGAGCCAAATTTTGGGCTCTTGGGCAATTCGTCGAGAGTAACCAGTCCGATCGCTAGTCCGCAGCAACCCATGTCCTTCGGAGGCTTTCATGATATTCCCAACGTGCCAAGCCCCGGAGCCGGTCCATCAACCGCGCAGTTTGGAAGCATGAACTACTTCATGATGAACAACAGAGTAACGAACCCCATGGAAACTTCCTCGATGTCTGTATCCCCCATGGTTGCATCTTCGATGGCTGCAACTCCCAGTGTTGCCTCGCCCAAAGTCGCCACCCCAAGTACGGCAACTCCAGGAATGCCAGGCACGCCTGGATTCGCGATATGGCGACCGCCTGTACCGATGACACCAAAACCTCCCACGAATCAGCTCCAGGGCAGCAGCGGCAGTTCTGCCAGCACGAGCGGTTATTTCGCGCAACCCCCAGTCCCCTCAACCCCCAAACCAGTGATGAATGCAGGAAGCCAGCTCGTCCTGGACTTCAACTCAACACCTCAAGCAAAAGGAAAGGCGCCAGCCAGGCCTCCCAAACCCCCGAGGCACGCCATTCGACAGCCATCAAGACAGTCGATATCCACATCTTCAGCTTTTAGTCCCCCAATCAAACGAGAACCTTCGACTCCCCAGTTGTCTCAGGTCTCGACCAACACAACATTAGCGGTTCGTCTCCCCCAGCCTCTTGCCGAGCTGTCAGCCCCTTCCGAAACTCACCTAACTCGGGTCACTAGGCTGAGCGTCGAAGCTCTATGTCCCATCGCCCGCAAGCAGGAAGCCGACCGTCGCGAGAGCAAGTCCCGGCCGAAGCATGGGAATCGCTCAAGTCCACGATTCGAGGGCTGTACCTAGACGAAAGAAAACCGCTTAAAGAAGTCATGTCCATCATGGCTGACAAGTACGGTTTCCAAGCAACGTAAGTTTTCGCAAATCATCTTGCTCTTTCTCACCTCTCAACAAGGGATAGGCCGAAAATGTACAAGACCCGGTTCTCGCAATGGGGTTTTGTCAAGAACAATACCGAGGAAGAAGTCAAGCGCCTTTTGTCTATGAAGTTTCAGAGAGATGCCGAGGGAAAGGTGTCCGAGTTCGTTCGAAACGGAAAAGTTGTAAACCTTGGCACGTATTTGAAAAGGAAAGGCGTCACCGAATATGATTTGATCGACTTCGAGCTGCCCGCTGACCTCCCGGCCCACGTCCGATGCCGCACGCCGACGCCTCCGCCCGCCCCGGGATACCTTCAGTCCCCCGATCTCGTTCGAGCGCAAGAGACGGTTATTGGAAATATGAGGAAGGCTTTCTTGCAGTGCCGGCAGTTTGAGGTGGAGACCGATACTCAGGTTGGATGGACCACCATTGCAGCTTGGGGTGCAGGCTGTAGCGATCTCTTGCTGGAGGCAAACTACTACTTCGAGAGGAGGGACGCCGACCAAGGGGGTCAGTTCCTCATGAAGGCTTTCAAGCAGCTCGAGGTGGACTTGAAAAAACTTTCGCCGCAAGGGATCAAGGAACTCTTGTTGGGTATGGTCAATCGGGACCCCCGTATGATGACGGCGCTCTGCAAATATCTGGCCGCGTATTCGACAACAAACTTTGAGAGATCGCATCCCCTTCGGCAAATCTTTAGCTGCCTGTACGAAGTCCAGCAGAAGCATGGATCAACAACCCTTTCAGAGCTTCTCTGGGGCAGCATCCCGACGATCGCCGAGGAGTTGGAGGCCATCTATGGGCGACGACACCCGTATGTCGCACGAACGTGGATCGACTTGGCCCTGTTTTACAACCATGTGAACCCGGAGCGACTGGAGAAGCTGGTAACCGAGCTCCGTCTTCTTCAGCGCCAAATGGAAAACCGGCAAGGCGCTAACAGCGTCGAGGTTCTGGTTCTGCGCTATGCAATCGTCCAGCTAATGTTTGCGGCCAACCCTCAAGCAGATGCCACGAAACAAGCTACCGTTGATCTCTGGAACCATGTCAGGGAAATGGGGCTTGTTTACCCGGTGAAAAATCAGCAGCCAAATGTCTTCTGCTACCATAGTCCAGTAAAGGTCGATCCGTGGACGAAACGATGCCGACGAAGATACGAGTCCGGAGTCCAGTTCTTGCTGGAACACGTTGGCGTGCGGGTGATACCCTACTTCGAAGAGGACTTTCACACGACCGAGCATGCACCAGAGCGCAATCTTGTCCCTGTTCCAGCCTCTGCTCCTGCCCCTACCGCCGGGCCTTCAGCACAAGACTCTTGGGCTGCGGCGATGGGGCAGCACTCGTCGACTTCGAAATGGTCATTCATCTGAGGGACTCTCCTGCATATACTGTGAGGGCTTGCCCAAGGATAATGCGGATAACTCACCAGAAGTAATTCCTCGACAAACCCACAACGAAACGATGGTTTCACGACTGAACACGATGCTGAATATCATAAACCGACACGCCCTATTTTTGAGGCGACACATACTACGCTTCCTCGTCAAACCGCACACAGCCTGGAGTCTGGCACGGGCATATATCTTGTGATTTCCTTTCCCTCATGGACTGGCGTTTTTGGGAGTGCCAAAGCGGTCGAAACGGATCTGAGCGGCTTTCATTGGGAGGTCTTTTTTCTGTGATTTTTTATTTTCCTTTGCCATACCATGCATGTATACTAGGAACACGCCGGCGAGTAGGATGGAGTTGGGAGATGGATGGTGGTGAGCGTCAGCGAGTCGAGGTTGAAGGAGGCAAATGGGGTGAATTGGGGTGAATTGTTGGGTCCCCTACCTGCCTTCCATATTCAGGCAGGCACCTATACCTATCCATGCCCACCTCAGAGGGAAGGAAGCACCAAGGAGACGATATCAAGGAAGGGGGGAAAGAAGGATGGACATTTGATTTTATCCCCATATAGAGGGAAGGCGATACCCAAAACTCAGACCTCACGCAGGTTGACAGCCTGTAGCGAGATTCCCTCTAACCTCGCTAGATAGGCAATCAAGTAGAAAACAATGAATTTAAAGAAATAACTATCTAAAACATGGCACGTTATTCGGGTTATCTTTTCCTCTCAAAGTGTCGTCAATCCCGCTGTTCTAGCAGCCCCCTTCGAGCGTGTAAGTTGGATCCCGTTACCCGAGATATCCCCGGCGCAAAGCTGCAAACCACCAAGCCTGCATCACCACCACCACCTCGACATCGCAGTTGTATCTACTTATAATGCGCCTTCCACCCTTGCGAGCCCTCAATCGGCTCCCTTCCCTCTGCCCGCGCCGATTCTACTCCTCCTCCCGCACCATCCAAGGTCCGTTCCAACTCCAATTGAACAATCTTCAGCGTTCTCCCCCCCCCTACTAACCTCTGAAAATGTAGAAAATGACATCCTCTTCCTCCGCCAACAGGGCGCCAAAGCTCCCCGATGGCATCTCACCAAACCCCTCCGCCATGATTCCCGAGTTCGCCTCTCATACGGCGCATCTATACCTGCCTCCGACTTAATTGGTCGTCAACTCCTCGACATTGTGCGCGACTCTTCCGATCGCGAAGTCGTGCTCCATGAACCGACGTTGGCTTCCTACATCATCAACAGCCAGCGGATCGCTACGCCGGTGCGCACTACCTTTCTATGCCATAAATCATGCGTAAGAGACGCTAACTTACGCCTCGAACTATAGATCTACCCCCACGACGCAAATACAATCGTCTCCCTCCTCGATCTCAACCTCCCGCGCCCTGGCGAAGAAGACCACCCCGATGAACAACCCTTCGAGGTCTTCGAAGCCGGCACCGGCATGGGCAGTCTAACACTTCACCTCGCCCGTGCCCTCCATGCCGCCAACCCCCCTATCCCTCCCCCTCTCCGCTCCAAGCTCTGTAGTCTCCCTCTCAAATCCCGCGACTTCGGTATCGACTTCACTCCCGAGGACCAGGCCTCCTTCGACGCCTATCGCTCTTCCCGTCGCGCAATCCTCCACACTCTCGATCGCAACCAGAAGCACTCCTCTGCGGCGTACAAGCTCATCCGACAGTATCGACGCTCGCTGTACTTCCCCACCATCGACTTCCACGTCGGATCCATATCGGAATACATCGACTCCCGACTCAATGAGTCTGGGGGCAAACCCTTCCTCTCTCACGCAATCCTCGATCTCCCCTCTGCACATGACCACGCCGCCCCGGTTATCCAGGCCCTCCACCCCAACGGCCTACTCATCATCTTCACCCCGTCCATCAGTCAGATCGCCGATTTCCAGGCCTGGTTGCTGCGCACCCACCAGCCGATCCGCCACGAGAGGGCCATCGAACTGCCGGTCTCCACCACGGCTGATGGGATGCGGGATACGGGCGGTGGCAAGGAGTGGGATGTCAAGACCGTCATTCCCAGGGGAGAACAGACCGACGGGAAGCCTGTGCAGGTGATGCGGCCGAGAGTTGGGGAGCGCATTGCTGGTGGTGGGTTCATCGCAGTTATGCGCCGATGGCCTATTGAACAGATGTGGTTTGCATCAGAGACTGCCAACGAGGAGGCCATCTTCGATCCGGAGGCCACCGAGTCAGACGTTACTGGGTCAGAGTCTACCAGATCAGAGTCTACCGGGTCAGAGGTTACTGGGTCAGAAACTGCCGAATCAGAGGCAGCAGAGGCAGCAGAGCCCGCAAAAAATACTTAGAAGAGGGCCATTGTGTCTAACCTCATCA
This sequence comes from Fusarium robinianum, assembly GCA_013623725.1. Classification (NCBI taxonomy): domain Eukaryota; kingdom Fungi; phylum Ascomycota; class Sordariomycetes; order Hypocreales; family Nectriaceae; genus Fusarium; species Fusarium robinianum. The sequence continues at coordinate 10,292 of JABFFI010000866.1, read as the reverse complement.
AATCCATATACAGCAGTAAACTTATACAACTGTAACAAATTAGGGAACGGACACGGCCAAGGCAGAGGCAGAGGCTTGGGATAAATCGGAACAAAGATCATAGATATATAAGTCAGTAGGCTTTTGACTGACTACTGAGAGCGGTTTGTCACTTTGAGCCACAGATCTCACATCTTCATAAAAGACACAACCAAAGAATCATGAAACAACCAAATGTCGCTTGCTATTTCGCTTTCGCTGTCCCAAAACAAGAATGGGTATCTCTATGTACTAATGTAACAAGCTTTCAATAGCCAAAAAAAAAAAGAACAACTTCGTGTCAATCATATCCCCCATTATCATCAAGATCATGAGTCCTCCTCGTATACATCTGTTGCACTCCTCTCGTTTGAGAATCCAAAAGAAGTACAAATGTCCAGCATATGCCCCCTATTATCATCCAGCCCTGCATGTAAATGGGCGGCTGCGAAGAAAAAGAAAAAGAAACCAATGCATCAAGCGACTGGCCCCTCCGACCAGCGGCGCTGAAGAGTAAAACGTGCGGCAATGAAGGTGACAGTCTTGCGCGCGGCGCAACTCCTGACCCCGTCGTGGGACAGGACGGTGTGTACGGCTTCTGGCCAGATATCAAGTAGACGCAGCGCCATGTTCCTGCCGTGAAACTTGATACTGCCACTGTTGATTTATGTTGAGAGTATCCCACACTTCCTTTTAGTGTGGGCTCTCGTCAGGCTTGCGCCTTGGGTATCTTCCAATCTTGATGCTCTCCAACTGTACAATCCTCCCATCCCACCGGAATGAGAAGATGCCAAAACAAAAAGGAAAAAAAAGAAAAGAAACGAAGAAGTTGGCCAGAGGATGACAATACTATGGCCAACGCTAGGTGCTGGGCTGGTTCTAGACGCTCGTAACGCGCTCGAGAGGAGCGCGGGCACAGCAAACCATGAGCTTCAGGCTCGTTCCGAGTGCCTCGCACTCAGAAAGAAGGGCCTTGTCGCTCCAGATGCTTCTGCCAGACGGGTTTTCTGCGGCATTCTCGTAGCAACGAGTGTACCACCATCGGCCAACCCGACTGACCATCTTGGTGATGCCTTCATCCGCCATCGGGCTGTTGTCGCTCATCATCTCCGCGAGACTCGGCTGGTCCTTCTTCTTGCCCTCAGGATCTTTGCCGTTCCCAGGGTTGCTCTTTGAGCTGCTGGCAGAACTTGCCACAGGCACGCCAACACGAGCAGCTTTGATAGTCGAGAAGCCAGTCTTGCCCAAAAGGCGGACGATGAGATCTGCAGTCGAAGCAAGGTTGGAGTCGGGGGTCTTGTCGCGGACTCGTTCCTTGAGGCGACGCACGGTGCGGCGACCGCGGTTGCCCATGTTGTTCAGATCAACATCCAGAATCGACATCTCTATAAAGCCACCAGGCTTGAGTACCCGTCGGGCCTCCGTGAGAATGCTGCGGTAGTACGACTCGGGTGCTGCCACGGGAAACCTATAGACGACCGCTGTAAAGCTTTGGGGCGCAAACGGGAACTTTTCCAGGTGAGAAAGATACTGAATCTGGTGGTGGTTTGGTGGGCTGAGCGGGAAATTCGAGGAACTCTTCACGTCGTCTGGGAGAGGAGCTCGGGGAGACAGGTTGAAGAATGTTGCGGCAGGGTAGGTCTCCGCAGCGTAGAACGACCAGTCATCGTTGCCGAGGCCGTCAATGACCAGGATTGAGTGCCTCTTGAGAGATCCTTCAACCGGAATAAGCTCATGCCGAACGTCGCTGAACAGCACATGGCCGAAGGTAAGCCACTTGCTGACAGTCATCGAACCAACTCTGAGGTTGACCTGGGCCAGAGGAGAGGCGTCGTCAGAAGAGCAACTCGCATCTGATTGTCTCTGACTCCGAGATGACCGGCTGCTTCGCCTCGACCCCTCCCCCTTCTGAGTTGGCTCGGTACTCTTATCGCGATTCTCATAGCCTGCGACGAATTCAGACGTTGAGAATGATCCCGAGGGGCTAGGATGAGGCTGGAAGGCAAGCCGAAGCCGCTCAGTCATGTCGGCACTGCAAGTGCTGGAGATGGTGGTCGCCTTCGACTGTCTCGACTCCTTTCGCTCGTGGATAACAATAGTTGGCGACTCCAAGGGCTTTCCCTTCGCCAGCTTTGATTGATAGGTCTCAAGGTGGAAAGGTGCTCCTTTTGAAGACGCAATCGATGTTGACCCCTTCGTATTTTCGTCTCCCAGAAGATCGTTGTACTCGTCCCATACTTCATCCTCTGCTGGCGGATCATCAGGCTGGGGGATGATAGCTGTAGCTCCAGAGAAAGCGTACACCCCAGAGCAGCTCGAGCTAGATGTTCCAATAGTGCCGTCAGAGGAGTCTTTGCGTGGGGAAAAGGCGAGAAATTCCTTCTCCACGCGGCTCAGCTCTGGAGACATGCCTGGAACCGATCCTCGGGAAGAGGGAATGTTTGTCCCACTGCCAATCGTCGAGCCTTCCATCGTCAGGTCAGGCACCGGAGTAGAGGGTTTCGGGGATGAAGCATCCTTTGCAGGGAGGTCCACATCGGACAGGTTCAAGTTAGGAGCAGTCGGGGGCACACCAGCTCCAAAGGGGCGCGAAAAGCTCTTGGGAGATGCATGCTCTGGACGGTTGCTAACAACCTTTGGGATCCTCCCGACCTGGGGAAGCCGGCTGCGTCGGACAGGATTGGCGCTTGCCAGAGGAGGCTGAGGGCTCGGGGCTTTGGGGGCTTGGGGAATGATGGGTGTTCTTATCCTGAGTCTGGGCTGCCTTCCCTCGCGCCGGGCCGGCTTCACTGGCCTTGCGGGAGAGCTCGTAGATGAGCGAGGGATTTCGGGAGTACTCTGTGTCACCTCTGAGGTCCCGCCGATACTTGGTGACTTTCCATAAACTTCAGCATATCTCAAGACGTCCTGGACATCCATTGGCTCGCTATCTTCTTGCTCAGAAGAATCCATGATGGCGTAGAAGGGTACAGGCTTCTTCTCGACAACCTTGACGGTGGCTGCTACCTTTTCGTTCTTCTTTGGTGCCTGCTGATTGTGCGTTGACCTGCCAAACAAGTTCCATTTTCGGGGTGACCTTGACCTCTTCGCAAGCTTCTTGGATGGAGGGTGAGCTGAGTTCTGCTCGCGTGAAATCTCCCGTTGGAGCTCGAAGTGAGACTCGTCTGACATGACACTCGTGTCAAAGCTCGTCATCGGCGAAGTCGCTGTCCCGGATGTGTTGATAGGCTGTGGCAGCTTCAAAGGGCTGTCAGGCGAGGACCGCAGCCGCTGAACAGATCTTCGCAAAGCCAGCGTCGACTTCATTGCCATACCCTCCGAGTCGCTACTGTCAGACGGCCGCCGCAGGCCTGATTCAGGATAGGGAGTGCGCGCCATAGGTGAAGGCCATAGGGTGTGACGGGGGTTTTGGCGAGGGGCAGTCAAAGTGTCGGTTCCCAGTTTCGGTTGGCCGTATGCGAGACTCTGTGAGCTCTCCGTCCGAGAAAGATCTGAGCTCGTGTTTCGATTCTCAACAACCTCGCCTCCGGCGATGATAACAGGGTTAATGCGCTCAGCCAGGAATGGGTCGTTGCTGGCGAGGCTCTCTTGGGAAGATTTGTTTCCAGGCAAGCCCCGGGTCAGGTTGCTAATGCTACCGCTGCGCCGTCGCATGCCGCCAATTCGTCCGTAGCCCTCATGCCCAGTGCCGGCCACAGGTCCCTTTCGAGCTGCCTTCTTATCCTTCTTGTCCGCTTGGGAACTGTCTGTTGTGGTTTTCTTTCGGCCAAAGAAGGGAAACCGCGAGAAGGTGCTGCCAACATGTGGGCTAGGCGTACGTGTAAGTCGAGGCTGCTCGGCATTGGGGGTCTTCCGAGAATCAATTCCGGTCCTGCTTCGTGACTGCGGCATTTCCCCTCCCATGGGGAGTCGCGATGCCGATGCGGTTCGGTTGGCTTGAGAGAGTTGGGGACCAGGCACCGGAAGGGAGCTTGAAGCACTTGACTCGCTGCCACGCCTCTCGGTAGGCAACGACTGCGTAGACAGGTTGCTATGGATCACCGGTCGAGGATCAAAAAGCTGCGACTGGATATCGGGCGTTCCATCTCTGCTGGGGCGAGAAGGTCGGACGGTTCGAGGAGAAGCAGAAGCTTGGGAAGTGGTTGGTTGCGATGCCTGTTCGGGGGATGATGCTCTCATCGCTGGCCGCGATGGCTTACGCGCCGTTTTGAGCGGTGGTGTCTCATCTTGTTCTTGATTGAAATTTTGTGATGACTTGCGAGGCGGAGGACTTGGTGGTGGCGGCGGCAACTTCTTGTTGTTGTCTTTCTTGGTGCTCTTGTCGCCTTCGCGCACCGTGGAATTGGATGACGAGGAAGTCAAAGATTCGCGAACAGCGGCGAGGCCTTGCGGGTCAATCAATGTGACGTCGAGTTCATTGGGAAAGCTACCAGCCCTTCGTCGGCTCACCGGAGGTCTCGTCTGAGGCGGGCTGTTGAGACGACTTTTCAGTTGATTTCCGCGAAATGACGTGACAAGACAAGGAGACTGTGACGCAACTGAGGTTGTCGGGGTAGTATCGCGGCTGTATGGCCCCGGCCCCGGCGATTCGGAGAACCTGGTTGATGGACTTCCACTAGTTCCAGAGAATAACAGACTGACCGGGGTCGGGGGTGGCAGATCGTGAGTCGCTAATCGGAACGGAAAGTCGATATGCGCATCCGAGCTGTTCGAAGGACGTCGTGAATCGCGATATCGATCAAGTTCGGGATAGATGACTGGCGACCTTCGAGGCTTGTGCACCTCGACGGCCTCGGCAACTTGAATCTCGGTCGGGCTGCAAGTGAGCCCTCTATCCAGATGGATCCCAAGGGCAGGGTCGAGGGAGCGTTGTGGGCGATGCTGAGATGAGGACGAGCTTGTTCTCGATGATTCGTTTCGAGAAGCGGTAGCACCGCTAGAAAGAGACGATTTCTTTCTTCGGATAACGTGTGGGAGTGGTCGTGACGTAGTATCGGAAGAGCGGGCTGAGGAGGAAGAGCCCGATCCCCCGCGATGGCTGGCACTTGAGCGGGAAGATGTGGTGGTACTAGAAGAGCCCCATGATTGCGGTTGATGGTTTGCGCTTGGTCTCGTTGGGGGTTGAGGGTACGACGGTCGCCGACTCGAAGGTTGTGGCATCCGGCTAGATGTTCGTGATGCAGAGGACGGCTTCGGCAGTGATCGTGAAGCCTCGTCACTCTTGGCTGTTTTGTTCAGTGGCCTCGGCGGGTTGAGAAGCCCACTCGAATCGCCCGTCCTTCTTGTTCGTGACCCTTCCATTGGCCTGGATGGGATACCAGACCCTGACCTGAGGGATTCCATCTTCGTCCAACCTTCAATGCCGAGATGAGATGTCACAGCCCATGGTTCACCAAAAAGGCCTTGGTATAAAAACGGAACACGGGGGGGGGGGGCTACGGGATATATGAGAGACGAAGGGGGATCTCAAGATACAATAGCGTGAATCGGGGAAAGCAGACAAGGAGTCTGTATTAGTGTCGAGGGGTGATGGGGATGGGGTGGGATTTGAGACTTGTTCTTCGGGTGTCAGGGATGCAGTGTCCAGAGTTGGCTAGCTCGAGGTTGAGGAGGGTGGGCGAGATGGGAAGAACCCGCGTCTAAGTTGTGAGTCTGGCGCTTCGTCAACGGGATGGTGGTCCCAGGTTGTAATGGATGGATGTCTGGACGGAGTTGGACCGGAGCGTGTGGACGGGATTAGACCGATGGATGTAGGAGCGGGGGAAGAGGCGCAGGAGGCAAAGATGATGTGTCGGCTTAGAGGATGGAAGAGAAGTGGCGAAGAGAAGAGTCGAAGATTAAAGTCAGGGTAAGTAGTCAATAGTTATGATATGGCAGCGGGGAGGCCCGAGGAGGGCCATGGGAGTGGTGGTAGCATTGAGGTGAGCCGTCTCCAATCCGGGCATCCTCATGACTGGGCAACACAGTACACGAGTACCTCGAGCACTTGGGGAGGGTACTTGTGGAGGATGGCTGTGGCGCCTCATCCCTGGTTGCATGGCTAAAGGCCTGGCAACCTGGGGCTTCCCTGGTGCGTGTGGTGTCTATCGAGGCGTAGGGGGTAGGGGTCGGCCGTCGGCGTGGAGTCGCCGATCGAGGACAAGGACAGGACAGTCGACGACCATGGGTTGAGTCACCTCTTTGGTCCACGAGCAGAAAGCCCTGAGGGAGTTCCACTGGCGTGGGCTCTGCCGTCCGTTCCGCAAGCTGCGCCGCGCTCCTCCCACGGGGTGCATATCGCGTCGTCCTATGGGGGACTCCTTGGGGGCGTTTGGGGCGACCATTGGGCATCGAACCCCGGCTAGGATTTGCACGCACACTTTCGGAGCAGCAAGTCGAGGGCAACTTCTAGCCTGAGAGCCATTGAAAGGGCCCTCTCAGTGGAGCCTTCGGCTGCTAATATTGAGCCCTAGGAGCCGTGGAGGTTTGGAGGACAGTTTATCTTTGGTCTGGGCTTGGCCGTTAGCAAAGTGGACCATGGGAGGGATGGGCCGATGGCCGGTGCACATTGCTCATGGGCTAAATCTGGCCTACGACAAGCACACAGTTGGATAATATGGAGGGGGGTGTTTATCAAGAGGGGGAAAGGGGCAGAATAAGGCATCGAATGGATGATGAATATGCAAGAAGAGAGGAAAAAGCCTGACCAAGGATGAATGCGGGTGCAGGGGGGGGGAGAAGAATGGAGGGGAGCCCAATTTGATTTGATGGGGATAGTGTTGTGATGAGTGGTGATGAGTGGTGATGGAGTTGAGCGAGGGACAGAAAAAAGTGACATTCACAACTGACAGATTATCTTTTCGCGTTTCCTCTGCCTCTCTTGCCCGGCCGTTCCAGGGGTCATGCTCGTAGGTACGGAGTAGTAGTGAAGGGTAAAAAGAAAACCGTTGTCGTTTCCCATGTGGATGGCTTGAAACGGTCCTGGGCGGGAGGAGGGGGGAATGCTTGAAAGGCCAAACTCTGCGGGTCTCAAGTTTACCCACCCGACGACGAGGGGTGTCGACGGCGCATCTCCGCTTGCCCCGAGTCTTAGGACTCATGAGATACCGAAACCTCCGTCTCTCCCCCCCTCCACTACCACGGCCTCCCACAAGCCACTCTTCAGCACAGAGAGGAGGTCGTTGTAGGCTGATGCATGTCCTAGACATGCAGCCGAAATGTCTCGCTTGGTGACCTCCGACAGGTCGATCTGGGCTGAGTGTGTCTGCATGTCTCACCTGTCCCAGCCTCTAGCGTCCAGCCTCAAAACGGACACAACTGGTCGTTGCCATGATGGAGGTCGGCGCTTGTAAATTACACGCGATCGAGAGAGAAAAAAAACAAAACAATGGAAGAAGAGAGGCTTCTCATGAACTACTTGCCCCTTCTTCGGAGTCCATCCGGGCATTGTCGTGGAGGATAGAAAGAGTTTGAACAACCTGTAAGCGAGGTGGCAAGTGGAGTCAGGTCTGTCGGTGTCAACGGTCGAGCCTTCCCGTCCGCCCTCTCAGGCTACCTATCCCAGCGGGCATGCAAGCCCGGGCTCAGCGGTCGCCGAGCAGGATAGGCAGCCCGTTCTTTCCCATGGAAGGGACAGACGCGCCCCCCACAACCCAGAATGTAAACAACAAGGAAAGCGAGGCTGCAATTGGTAGCCATGATCTGACATCGACCCTGTTACAACATCATTTTTGCCAATATTTCAGACTGCAAAGTGAGAATTCAATCTCGACCACCTCAAATCATAAGCCTGGACCCAAGCATGCAGCCTATCGCTGGGCGGGCTGGTCGCTATGGGGAATTGAAGCTTGGACCTGCCTTGACGTTCAAATGGGCTCCCTGTGAAGGCTCCTCACTCTCCCCAGCCCCCGGACCATCTGCACCCTGCTGCAGTAGCTTCTCAAGATTTTCCACCTCGATGTTATCCACGCTTCCCATAATAGCATCAGCAAGGGCCCTTTTCCTTTTCCTTGGGAGGGAGGCCGTTGGCGCGTCTCGGCGTCTAGGTAGACGCGGTCAGAGCTGAGTGACAACACATCCGTCTGAAGCAATCTCGCGATGACATTCTCCCAGCCGGCCCGCATGCGGGAACCAAAACGCCCAAGCTGGTGTGCCCCCCCCGTATTCCCGTTGAGACGGAAGTGGAGGGGGAAAACAACAATGAGGCACGTTCTGGAAAGGCCAGCCATCCCGTTCTTCCTTCGCCTCCCGCTCTCACTCTTTGCTTTGTGCCGCGGACCAACGCTTGCAACCAACGCTTCCATTCGCCAGGGGAGGACACGCAAAGCGCCCTTCTCGCCTAGGAGTTGCCATCCTTGGTGCGACTTACAGTCTCCCATTGGCTACCTGGTCAGAGTTCTCTGCCAATGACGGCCATGGAGTCGCAACCGTCGTTTCACTCGCTGGCCTGCATGTCTCTCCCTACGGAGTATCAAAGCTCGTCAATAATCCCCATCTTATCCACCATGTCGAGCCCGAACCTGTTCGCCAATCCTCTCGCGCAGACTGTATTCCATCCGTCAGGATTTGCGCCTATTGCTTATAGACATGGGTTGTTCAAATATCGGCGCGCGTTGACAGGGGTCAGAGGCGAGAGGTGAGCCCGTAGAGCCAGAACCAGAGCCAGAACAGATCAATGCTCGAAAGAAAAGAAAGTGCTAGTGCAGGATTGCGACGCTCGGCTCACAACGAATGATCGACTTGAGTCTAAAACCCAGCGGCCGATCTACGACCTCCGTCATGGTCGTACTCGCATTATGCTCTTGTCCATTTGCTCAAGTTCACCGCCATGACAGATCCCGTGATGCGCATTGCGTCGAGACAGAGCTCTCACGCGACCGAAGAAGCAAAGCTCGGAGCCAACGGTCGGCAGTTGCAAAAGAAAGGAAACCCTGGTATTCGCGACGTCATCCCAACCGCCAGTCCTTGGTCTCTTGGCCATCACGAGGACCACAAGCCCGACCGCTCGGTGAGGTCTTGAGCCTCCCAGGTGACCATCCTCCCAACGGCTGGACCCGCCGCCATTTACAAGCTCCCGCCTCGTGCAACGTCCCCGAAAACCCCCCCTCCCGCCCAAAGCATTAATGAATCAAGGGCAGCTGAAACGTGCAGTCCGGCAGTGGCGAGGTTAATGCAGCCCGCGTCAGAAACCCCCATTCTAACACCTATTGAAAGCAAAAAGAAATCTACTATGGGTACTGGAAAGCCTAGAGACTGGTCTCGGGTCGTGCTGCAGGACCGACATGGCCATGGGACTCTACTACGCAGTATGTCATCATCTTGTTTCCAAATGTGGCAATCGGGGAGGCATCCCACGGAAGCTCCGCCACGCTCGGCCACAACCAGGCAACAAAACCGCCACAAATTCTCTTCTTGATTCCAAGGCTGAGGCTGGTGCGCTTTCTGACGTGGCACATCCCGCGTGGCTGGCCTTCCCGTCAATTCGTCAAGCCTCGTCCGAGTGGGCCTCAACAGGGAAAGTGTGGCTTGCTCCGACGACGGAGCGAATCGCAGATCTTGCTCATCCTCCCAAATCCCTGTCAAGTCACTCCAATTCCAGATCCAAGTACTCGGTACTTGGTGCCCAGCGGTGAACCCGGAGAAGAACGACTTATTCTAACTCTGCCTCGATTGACAACTCATCACTCTGGCGATTTTTGATTATTTTTTTTTTGCTCGAAAGAGGGAGGGAGACATTTCGACGATGAAACGGAGCCATGATGGGAACTTGACCACACGACAGGCTCTTCGCAGCAGCGACCAAGGGGACCGGCCGGAGTCAACTGGAGTCGTCCCTGTCATCCCATTGCTCAATTGCTTAGCCGCTTCTTCCAATCGTAGCCGCCAGTTGAGAGGTGACCGGGGTTAGCCATTCTCATGAGAGCAGGGGTTTCGGAACCTCCATTGGTCCCTACATGCTCAGACTTGAACGGAGCCATCATGTCGGGTAACGTGACGGGGTTGCTGGTTGACTCACCTCCAGTGTACTCCGTACCATCTCTACCTTCGTCTGGTTGTGGGTTCTTTACCGTCCGTCAACCATTGAGGCATGGCTGCCACAGCACGTTTTCTCGTCCAAGGGTAACGAGCCATGATCCGAGAATGGACTCTGTGGCTTGCGCCTTTGATCCTTTTGGGAATGCGGGATTGGCGCGTTGATCCATTTACGGTGTCTCGCCGGTCTCCTCCTCGCCCCTCGTCCATAGCCGCGCCATTCTTTCCCTCACCTGTTTCACCACCCTCCTTTCCCTCATCAC
>JABFFI010000864.1:0-38465 GCA_013623725.1 Fusarium robinianum | reverse complement strand
AGTCATTCAGTCATTCAGTCATTCCGTCATTCAGTCAGTCCTTCAGCTTCTCAGTCAAGTCGGATTTTGTTGTTCAGCTGGTTTTGTCTCTCTCCCTCGTCTTGTCCAGGTACCTCGCCTTCACCCTCAAGCTCAGCTCTCGCAGAGAGTCAATCTTGCGGCGCGGCCGAGTGAGCGGAGCTTCCTACCTCGACCGGACTGGGGTCTGGCTGGACTGGGCTGGACTGGGCTGGGGATGGGGGCGGGCTTGAGCCGGACGGACATAGGGATGTGGATATGTGGATTACGTTCCAAATGCAAAAAGGTACATGGCGAGGCAAGAGGTAAAGCTAACGATCAAACTCAAGGCAAGAAAAAAGAGGGTATGGAGATAGCGGGCGAGTCCATGCCACCGGGGTGACAATTCAAAATCAGAGAGAGAAAGAAAAAAAAGTGATGAATGTGGATATGGGTTGTGTTTCGACGTTGCGATGGCTCTCGGATTGGCTGGAACAGATCCCCCCGTCCTCTATGGGAATTGGATGGGGGGAAATCCGCTTGGGGGGGATTATTTCTTTGGGCATTGGGGCTGAGTTTCGGTGGGGCCCCTTCCACTTGTGAGAGGGTTTGTCTGGGATGACCGCGTGGGAATGGAACCTGAGAAGGAGGCAAATGGGGGGGCGTGTTGGAGTGCGGTGATGCTGTTTACGGGGATCGGGAAGTGCCACGACGGGGATGGGTTATCGGTGTATCGGGGTAAGTGGGGGTGTGAGTGGAGACTTGTTCTGTACGTACCTTGGCGGTGGAGGTTCCAGCGGAACCCGGGCAGGTTACCTGGGCGGGGACCCTGCTGTGGAAGGTGCAGCAGGAGCTTCTGCGCTCTTTCCTCTAGAGGAAATTTCAACTGTTGTTACTGGTCGCTCTCAAGGTGTCGTGCTGCACACCTCACGAAGCTCCCGTCTCTTTCTCGACTCCGTAATCCGTATGTCAAAGTCAACTTCAAGTGTGACTCTTTCTTGCGCCTCTCTTGGCTTTTCCTGTCGATATGACTTGACAAAGACGAATGTCTCCTTTTTTCCCTCCTTGCGGATGCGCAGTGGAGACAGCAACAGCGAGACTCTCGTGTACTTTCGTACGTGCGTCGTTCCGTCGGTAGGATGTGTGCGCTGGGATCAAGATGCAATAGGACAGACAGCTCTTCCCTATCCCCGCGGAACTCATCAGCCAAAAAACCAAACCACTGGTGACTTGCGTATCGGTTGGCCGCAGACCGAAGGCAAAAAGCAACCTCGGGCGTAACCGCACGGCGAAACGGACAGTCCGTCTGGGATGATAGGGCTCGCCTCACCTTTGAGGATCAGGATCTGGTAGGAGATGTCGGAAACGGTAAGAGCGTACAGGGCGCTGGACGGAGCTGCCAAAGGGGGCCGCTGTCTGGCGGCCTCGCGGAAGAGGAAGAACGCACTCACACGAGGGGTGTCGATGATGGCTCCTGATGGGGTGATAGTGGGGGTCACGTCACGTTGTCGGGGGACAAGAGTTTGACGATTTGGGCAATGGATGCTGGGTTTGTGTTTCAATGTTGAAATGGATTGCTGATGATGCTTGAAAAGATTACGGAGTACGGATAGAAGGGACGAGTAAGAGAGGTGTAATCTCCAAATGTCACATCACTCTCCAGCTCTGTTGGTGCCTCTTGTTGTTGTTTTTCGCCTTATATCCCCTACGCGAGATGTCACCCATGCCATCTATGATCTGTTCAAAGCCCTAATGACATGGATTTCGCTATCTCCGATATCTCAACGGCACACTGTTTTGACATCCGGCGCCAGATTTTCTCTTGTTGAGCCCCGTTGAAGATCCAAAGGCCGATGAATGCCGCCGAAAGAATTCTCGAGAACCAGCGAAGCTCACCGTGACTGGGGCACTCACGGAGTACGGAGGACGGAAAACGGAGGTACAGTCAGAACACACGGCTCCGACTACGGGGACTACTGCCGCTACGAGGTGGGTACCCAGCCATGGAGGCGGTCGGGCTGGGGGTGAAGAGTTCCATGGTACCTAGGGTAAGTACCTTAGTACTAACCCAACCCCATGTTGGCGCGTCCCAGAAAAATGTCAGACATATCCAATACGTACATGGATGTATTTGAGATTTCGTCGGGTGAGGGATGTGGTTTGAAAACAGTGCGACGAGGAGCAGGGCTGTGGCTTGGCTGCACGGGCTGGCTGGCTGGCTAGCTGCCGGTTGGATGAAATGGGAGGATTAGTTACGTATGCGGGAATGATTTGTGAGTGGATGGATGAATCCGCAATCGACCGTAGAAAAGAGGTCTGGCCTGGACGATTGCGACATCGAGGATCCGACGGGATGTCGTTGCAAGCCCCAAACCGACCAACCAACCCCCCCGCCAGAGCCGAGTTCCTTCTTTTCACCCGTGAATCCATCCATGGGTCCATGTGTCCATGCATCCATTTACCCATTCGCCAAAGGACCCTGTCGAGTCAATGGATGGTGGTTGTCGGTTGTCTACAGGGCCATGATTGCTACGCAGGGCTATCATCATCATCATGCTCATGGTCCATCGGCTTGAAATCTAGAATCCGCATAGATGTATCGGGAAAGCATCTCGGTCAGTCAATTCAGGACCATGATAGTTCCACTTAACAGCCGATTACCAAGCCAACCATCCATCAGACACACACGCACACACACTCACACCGTCGACCCTTGAAGCTCTGGCCGACGGCGAACGGTCAGGAACACTAAAAACCTACCCACTGTTGACAAACCTGTAATCACGAAGTAGTTGTGCGCATGTAGGTAGGATGCAGTATCATGCATATCACTTCCTGTGACGCTATGCCTGCCCACGAAAATCTGAGTTTTTTTTTCTCTCTCTCTCCCTCCTTGAAATCTGGGAGATGATTATGAATGACCCTTCTTTTCCTGAGACTCGTCTCCGCCCACGCGACCCGTCTGGACCAGTGACAATGGACGCTTTATCCCCTTTAGGCGAGGCGACATTGGATCTCTGGGTCGTGGGGCCCTCGTGGGACTTCGTGGGGCGCCAGAAAAAGAACGGGAGTCAAAAGAGGGACGGAGCGTTGGTGCCGTTTTGGTGTCATTTTGTTGTCGTTGGTGTTGCGGATGGATGCATCCGTCCAAGACAGCATCAAATCTCCTGGGTGCCCAACAGTCCCTCTCTCGCCAATGACGAGCGGAAGAGAGCTTCGCCGAGAAAACAGCGAAGAAGCATCGGCCATGAGAATCATATGAAAAATCGCATCACCCAAGCCTCCTCCTCTGCTCCGTACGGGCCGACCCTTTTAAAATCGACAAAAAAGGGGGCATTGACTGACATGGGAATTTTGTATTCACCACCACAAAACACAGTCTGGAATACCAAGAACCATGTTCATGTCCCAATCGAAAAGTGCGCAGGTCCCTCGCTCTGAGGATACCTACAAGGGGATGGGGGCCTGGGCGCCTCACACGAATTGGGGGGGGGTCTCCCCTGTAGCCAGACTCGAAGGTGAGGCCGACTGAGTGGTTGTTTGTGCACTTTTTTGTCATGACCTACGTAGCAGAGTGGAGGCCGATCAAGAATTGGATACGCGCCAAAAGAAATAACAGTCAAGAAAACGCGGGGCCGCATGCGCTGCCGTTGCCCTACACCTTGCTTCTGACGGGCGAAATACGGAGTACAGTACGGAGTAGAGAACGATTACTTTGTATGTTCCCCGCGTGCGCCCTTGTTGTTGGTGTTGGGACTCGTTTATCAATGGAGGCTTGCCGTTTGCCGTTGGCAGATTCGCTCGCTCGCTCGCTTGAGGGATCCCGTGTTATGAGATGGACGGCTTCCCGTGCGGCCACCAGTGAGATGGACGGTTCAAGGGTGTGGGTGATGACCACGGTGAGGGTGTCCGTACAGGATCGGTCGGCAGGTAGGTACCTGCCAGCCGGGCGCTTGATGTGATGTGCGTTGTGTGCCCGTGTGTGAGTGTGTGTGGTGCCTGCAGCAGTTCCCTTCCGCAAGATTCCCTCTTAGGGCTACCTGGTGACTTGTAACTAGGGAGAACCACTTAGGGCTATCTTTAGGCACAAGTGAGGTAGTGAGTACTTGCATACCGAGTCACCGAGGTCTGCCGAGTTAAAACCTGGAAGGAGAGAGACGGTGTATCTGCGTGTGTGTGTGTGTGCTGTACTCCGGGTTGTTGGCTTACATGGGAGAGGGAGGTTCTCAACGTTGAAACCGATGGGCCGTCGCTGTCGACATCAACAAACTTCCCCTACTAGGTGCGTACGTAATGCCACTACAGAGTACCTACTACAGAGGGCTTGCAATGTTGCTCCGAAATCCATTACGCATCAGTCATCATCCCGTCCCCGTCACGAATGAGGCAACAGCTCCCGCACATCTCGCTTTATTCTTTACCCGGCTTCTGTTCCCGTAATTCATGGCATTACCTCCCTATTCCGAGAAAACTCATGCAGACACATACTCCATTCCCAAACAAACGAATCCCTTCTTTCGTCTTCCTCGGTTTCTCTAAATGGTAACTCCTCCCTTGGATAGATTTGTAATGTTAATCAATGCCAATGCCTCTCTTTCCGCTTTCCGCTTTCCGTGTCAGACGAAAAGCACAGAAGGTCTCCCGACTTCCAGAACTGATGGCCAGGCTTCCGAGTTTCCCCGAGAGTGTCGGGCAAACGCAGCGCTAGCTAGCGCGGCCGCCAGCGGCATCCCGTCGCCAGCGCTACGGGTCAGGCAGGAGTGAGGTCCTCTCCCCGGAGGAAACACAAGGTCCAGGGCGCCGGGGGGTGTGTCCTACAAGGCTGCACCCCTAAATGCGGGTTAGCTCTGTGCAATTAACGGGGTGATGCGGGTCGCGGTTGATGATGGTGGGTCCCAGGCGGGTCCGGCGGGGGAAATGTGCGAGACCAGGGGCGTCCTCGGGTACGCCTAACCTCTAGAGGTTCAAGGTCTCACGGGCCTCACCATGGAAAGGAAGGCGCTAAGATGAGGCGGCCCACCGAGGTCACTCACCCTGACCATCCATTCTGCTTCACCTACGGTTTCTGTCTCCTTTCAATGTCTCCACATTTTCCTCTTTCATCGCGACCTGACTCTTCGATGCGATCCAATGGCTTCTAATTATTTGCTCTTTTCAGGCGGCGACATTTTTTATTTTTTTTGCGGCTGGGCTCACCCATTGTCCGGCTGCGCTTTGACTTCCTTCCTTTGTGGGTTCCTTCTCTCTCGTGTTCCCAAGCGGTTGCCCTCCCGTCGTTCAAAGTCAATTCATCATTCACCCAACCATCCAAGCTTAACCTTGGGTTGCCCTTTCCTAGCTCCACCTTCCCACACACCCAATAACTCACCCCGCATTTCGTCCATCCACACTTTGATCTTTGTTGACTCGCTGGACTCTAACGGGTAGAGAAACGTCAACAAAAAATGTAGGGGGACCTGTGGGTGAGATTTCGTATGACTCTTCTTCGCCCAGTGCTCTCCATCATCACCATTCACATGCGTCGCCTTCAACCCCCTCCCCTGTCTCTGCGTGTGTAAGACTTGTCTCCGTGAAAGTGGTCATTCCAACCTCGGGTTCCTGTGTCGCATCACTTGTGTCAGTTGTGTCATGTGTCGTGGGATCTACCGCTAATAGAGACCACTACCCTAGACATTTTCGCCCTGACCTGCATCACGAGAAAAGAAAGGAAGACAATTGAGGGGCCCCTCGATGCATCTACCGAGTCACCTTGATACCCTGCAGCTCCTCCATGCCTGGCAACATCTTGACTACGTACTCTCGACAATCGAGATCCTTGATATTCCGAGCTTCACACCGAATGTGGCGTCTAAGCAAAGCCTCGGGATCATCCATCATCAGCCATTGACAACAGCAGAGACTTCACCCAATCGAGATACACCTAGCGGACTTAAAACACGACTGCGACTCTCAGGAATTGCCCTGGGCCTTGTTCGCTAGCAGAGCACGTCAGCGGTGTAGTTCGTCTGTCTTGCTGCCGGCACCTCCACGGTGCATACCCCGAAGTCCCGAGTCTCCATCTCAGGACCCCATTCCCCGGCCACTTACTGGGATAGTACTCAGGGCACATGCTCCAAGATGGACCCGGTGGAATACCTCTCGACCTCCCTCCTCCACTGCAACCTCCTCTGTGGCTTGCCGCATGAGCCACCGGTATCCGAAGCCGTCCTGCAGCTCAACCCTCATCGAGGGCTCTAAGCTGGGGCACCGAGTGGCTGGGAAGGGCTGGTTGGGCCCTACCACGTCCTTTGGTTCGGCTGACTATTCCCGCTAGAGGGATTCCCTCCCTTCTCGGGTACACCTGGTTCTGTCCCTTCCCACGGCTCCTCATGTCGGTTTCCACTGCCGACTTTTAGTCATCAACTCTCAGTCATATTCGTGATGGCTTCACTTTGCTCATCTCGAGAGCGTACCCACGGCCCCAGAGACCTCGGCTTGCTTCGGGCCAGGGAACTCTCTCAGCAATCAAGCACCTCCATCTTTGGTACACCCTGCATCTTGCGTCGTGTCTTTTCACTTCTGATCCTCTAAGATTAGATTATCAAGCGGCAAACTAACTCGAGAAAGATAGTCTGCATTCATTTCCTCCCTCTTTTCCAGGGCCCGTCATCCCTGTCCTTACACATTCCGTTGATGTGCATCATCACATGGGACGCAACAATTGAGTCACAGAGAGACGACTCGCCAATCAATTGCTCCAACGAGAACTCATCGCTTCAAGCCTCAAACCATCTCTTCGACCTGTCTCCTCCCATCTGGCCATCTCACAAGACTTCCTCTTCAACTCTCAACTTTCCGCTTCCCCGGGCTCTCCACAATTGGAGTTGCTAGTCTCCCCGCACACGTGCCTCAGCTTCAGCTTCAACTCTATGCCCCTCGCTCAACTCCCGAGGATCGATTCTCCTTTGGGGTTGTTTGGTTCCCCCGGCCTGTTTGGCATGGAGACTGCCCGTGATGGACGCCGCACACCACTGACAATTCCGGCAAGCTCCTTACGGTTTCGGCTTCGAGACTCTCCTCGCCGAGCTTCATATTGACAACTCGCCGAACCCCCGAGGCTCACGCAACCACACCTGGGCCTTGAGCAACACCAACACACACACACACACACACACGTACACACGCACATGCTCAGCCCTTCACCTACCTACTCACACCATGACTCCTCTGCTCTCCCTCGTGCATTCCTGCTCCTCCGTCGCCTGCGGCACCGCGCCCACCGCGGACGAGGACCGAGGCGGCACCCACCCCCGCGGCTGCGGCTCCGTCCTCCGTGCCTGACAGCTCGACGAAAGCTCCTGGCGCCTTTGGTCCTAGCGGCGTCGCCTCCGCGTGGGGACGACACATCCGTTCCTCCAGGAGCCGACTTTGTTGTTGTTTTTGCTTGTTTCTTGCTTGCCTCCGTGACGCTGCTGTCGAGACGAAGCCCACTTTGCCTTGCTGCCCCTTGCTATCGATCTATGCGCCTCCGTAATAGTTGAGGGTTGTAAAGAGTCACAATAACTAGCTCGTAGCTCATGATCCCATTGTAACGCCGATACCGGCACTTCAGCCTCAATGCATTTGGAGAGTCTGAGTCAAAACTTGTTGTTTTAGCTACTACAGCTTCCAGCTCCAGCTATGGGCCATAGCTTCAGCTCTATCCCTAGCTCTGGACCCTGGGCCTCGGCATCATGATCGATCTCCGCGTGCTCTCTCCTTTTGGATTGACGTAGTAATATCTCTTTGTATTCCTCGATTTGTCTGTCGACATGATATTGCATGATGCAGTCGTAGTCGCCATCTTTCTGGCTAAGCGTATCTTTGACGCATATTTCACCCCCCCTATGTCTCCCATCTCGAATCCCTTCCATCGTGAATCATGTACTTTGATATCGCGGCAGTTGACCAAATATTCACACCTAGGCTGCATAATCCCTGTTCCCATTACTCCCTCCTCCAATATTTCCTCACTCCCGTAGCCCCCCCTCCCCATCTGTCTCCCTCACCCTCACTTCGCCTCCTCGGTCACCTTCCGACTCGCCTTTTCAATCTTCTCCATGGCCTTCTCATCCTGCATACCCCACCAGCGCCTCAGTCCCTCCGCGTACAGGGCCTCCTCCGCCGCGAGCTCGACCGGTGGTCCCTTAATCTGCGGCATCATCTCGCCATCGGCACTCTCGAACACGGCCCACGCCGACGCGTCGCCCGACCGCAGGCCGTACCCGCGTCCCGTCATCGACACCACGTGCATCCGTCGGAGGAGAACCACGTCCCCCTTATTCACAACCGGCAGGGACGTTTTGTGCGGCCGGAAGATGTGGGCCACGCAGACCCCCGTGGGGGCCACGGACGGGTCCGCCAGGCTCAGAGTGAGCATGTAGTCGCGGGGGCCTTGTTTCGGCCGATGCGGCTCCGCCGGCGGCGCGGTCACTACGGCGAGGATGTCGGCCACCTTGTTGGGGTAACTCCTGAGCGTCTTAAGCGACAGGCAGTCGGGCAGGCTGGTCCGTAGGCTCTTAAGCAGCTGGAGCTTTAGTGACCCGACTGTCTGGTCCTCCGGGGCCGTGGGCGCCAAGCCGGCGATGGATGGCGACTTTTGCGCCGCCGCGGCCCGAGACTTGTCCGGCGTGTTTGCTTGTGACTGTTGCTGTTGTTGGCCCCGTGAGGTGGAGCGAGTCTCGCGACGGGTCTGTCGCGTTGATACTGACGGGCTAGACGCTCTGGCGAGCATGATGCTGGGGTCGCCATGGTCAACTTTACTGCGTGTAATGCGAAGCGACCCGGGAGCGCTATTCTCGGCGGCTCCCGCGCCCTCATCATCGGCGATCTTCCTCTTGCCCTTCCCCTTGCTCGCGCTCTCCCCAGTCTGTGCTGATGCCCTCGCCAACTCGACGCTGGGATCTTGGTCCGCCTTGCTCCGCGTCACACGAGTCGTCAAAGGTGGTGGACTGGTCGTCTTGACATCGCCGTCCGTGTGCGTCGGCTCGACCGAGGCCTTGGCCAATTGGACGCTGGGATCGCCATGTGTGAAGTGGTCGTGGTCAGACGATTTGCCCGTCTTTGGGCGGCGGTTGCGCAAGGTCTTTTTGGGGATGCCCAAGTCGGGGGTTCGCAGAGCGTCTGTCGCTGCCGTGTCGAGGGGGGTCTCGGTCGGCTCAGTTGCGGCGAGGGGCTGCGATCCAGGTTGCGATATTGCTGCGGGGGAGGAGGATTCGACAGGGTTCGCATGATGGTGGTTGTGGTGGGTGGTGTCGCGCGACCGCACGGGGGAGTGTTGCAAGAACTCAGCCATGATCTGATCATTTGGGTCCATGTCGTTCTCATCCCCCTTGGCTGGGTTGTTGCGATTCTCCGTGGGGTAGTTCTCCGCCATCTCGACGTCGTCCCCAGCCTGTGTCTCGCCCGGGGTGGGTAGATTCGCGTCCTGCTCCCGAGTCGAGATTGTCGATGTAGCTTGTGATAGCATGGGTGGTTCTTTCTTCTCGGCGACGTCTTGGGAAGCCTGTGCATGAGAAACTTGCGTTGCCGGGGGCGAGATCTGACCATCTGTTTGCAGCTGCCCGCCGGTGTCTGCTTCCATTACACTCTCACTGGTGACCGTTTGGTCGGCGCCCGTTGGCAGTGTTCCAGACTCGGACTTTGCTTCCATCACCAAGGACTGGGAAACGTCCTGCATCGTGGCGTCTGGGGACTCGACGTGATCCTTCTCCCGGGGTTCTTTGTGTTCCGGGGCTTCCATGATTTCTTCTCGAGCGTCGGGGGCGGCTGCAGCCGCCTCAACTTCCACCAGGGAGGTTCCTTGGACGGGAGCGTTCGGCGCCATCGTTGGCTCGACGCCTTTTCCTGGGGTAGAACGTGGCCCTACAAACACCTCTCCCTCGACCGGGGCCTCCTTGTCGTCCGTCGAGGCGGCCAGAGCGTCCTCCACAGTGGCGCCACGAACTTCGCTGACAATAACTGTCGTGTCAGCAATCTCTTGATATGTCGTCGTTTCTGTTGGCTCATGGGGTTCTTCCACGTGTATGTCATGCGGTTTGTCAATATCCATGGCCTCAGTGGAGTCGGTAGTTTGCTCAACTGTCGTGGCGTCGGCGTCGCCCAGGCTCTTGGTAACGTTGACTTGGTCTTGGGCTGCACCTTTCGATTCTCCAGATGGTGCGGGCGCGGAGTCTGGGGTCCGATCATTCGATATGTTCTCCTCCTCCGCAGTTGTTTCAGTTTCTCCAACTTTCTGGTCATCTTGGGGTCCAGGCTCAGATTGCGGAGATTGAGTCCGCGGGCGCTGACTTGCATCAACTTGATCTCCAATCGCCTCAGCATGAGGTGCTTCTCCAGGATCGATGTCGCTGGTCGTATCCGGGGCGATCGAGACCTGGGGAGGTTCGGTATCGATATCCATCTCCCCGGCTGGTGATGGGGCCTCGGGGTTTCCATCTTCCTCTTCCTTTTGCTGATGTCCCTTGCCTGTCTGCACTCCACCATCTGCAACCTCGGGTTGGCTCTTCTCGTCAACCGAGAGTGGCACTGTTTTCGCGGTTTCTCGAGGCTGCTCATCAGACTCTTGCTCTTCCTCTTCCATGGGATCCTCATCCGAGGAATCATCTTCCAAGGGCTTCACTGGCACGAACCCCCCCGGCCTCGCCTGTCGCTTTTCTTGTCCTCCCCGTGGTTGCTCTCCTGATTCTTCCGCTGGCTCCTCGACCTCTGCCCTTGACTCTGGCCGGTCTTCACCATCCTCATCCTCATCTTCCGAATCCGAGAGCAAACTGATGAAAACGGGCATACTCGAGGTGCGTGTACGAGAAGTGTATTGCTCTTCCTCCACATGTACCCTTTCTTCGTCAGCAGACGAATCCTCTGAATAGGATTCGCCTTCCGCATCGATCTCGGAGCCCTCGTACTCCCCTCGCTCTTGATCTGGAGCCCCCTCATCGTCGTTGCCCTCATCGTAACTTGCTGCATCTTCTTCTTCGGCTTCCTCGTCTTCTTCGGGGTTCAGAATCTGATCTTCAGGGACACTCTTATCGAGCTGCTGATCGACGTCGGATTCTTCTCCATCATCGTCGTCGTCGTGAGCCCGGTCGTAATTTCTGAGATCGTAGTCGTCTCCGGGCCGGTCACCGCCATCTCGATAATACTCGGCCTCGCTTGATGGCTCCTCAAGTTCTGGCTCGGGGGAGGGAACCACAGCTTCATCCTCCATCTCTTCGTCTGTGTGTCCATCTGAGGAGGAGGACGAGCTGGCAATCTCAACTGGGTTATCCACGTCGTGACTAACGAGCATGGCTGGGGGAGACCCAGTTGTGTTGATCGCAGCCCATGCGCTGTGTTGCGCCTCCGTGAATTCTGCAAAGGGGTGCTGATCGGTATCCATAGGGTCAGGGCTCTCAGTCGCTCGTGACTCAACACCGGCCTCAATCAAGAGTCCTGGATGATCGTCCAGGTTAGTAGAAGTGAGATGGGCATCGTCGAGAAACGCGGATGGATAATCTTCAGCTCTCGACACTTGGTGATCTGAGTGTGGTGGAGTGCCCTCATCGTGAGAAGTAGAAAAGATACCCGGGCCGGGAGGATAGAGCGTTGTGCTGGATGCGAATTCGAATGCCAGACTAGGGTCGATATTGGCAGCTAAATGATCCGTGAATTCCATGTGCGACTCCCTTGGCGCTTGTCGACTTCGTGTTGCGCCATGCTCGAGAGAGCCTTCCGGGGCCCCGTGATCTTCCCCAATTGGTTTCGTCCTTGTGAGCGGTGTTGGTGTCGAGAATGGGAATCCATAAGGAGCTCGCGGTTCGGCTGAAACCTGAACGCTTCTCATGGGTGTGAAATCGACATCCAAGGTCTGGCAGCTTTGATCTACCATTGCTGGCCGTGATGATGTCTCCATAGGTGTATCTGTGTGTTCACGATTCTGCCCGGCATTGGGAGTAGGGTCTGGCTCCGTCTCCTTCGGTTCTTCGTCGATTTCGGGACTCGGTGATCGACTCATGTATCTCCAGACATTAGCGGGTAGGCTGAATCGCGAGCGCTTCTTGGACTTGCTCTTGCGCCCCGTGTCTTCATCGAAGATGTCAAAGCCATCCTCGAATAAAGCCCCGTACGATACCCGCGCCCTCTTAAGGAAAGCGGGCGAAGAAAACTCTTGGGGCTCGAGGGATGATGCGGCGCGCTTCGCCGGGAGAGATACTTCTGGTGATTGCGGTCCAGGTAACGTGAGTTCGGTATCGGGAGGTATCGGCGTTGACCCATCGACCTCGTTGGCGCTCCCCAGATCTCCATTGGTCGTCTCGCCGTTGGCGCTCTGCGCATCAACGTCGATGATTGTTTCCTCCTCTGAATCTGGGCGTCGAATACTCAGGGTCAAGCGATTGGTGTATTCAAGCTGCCACTCGAGCGTGCTACCCGCAACCTGCGTTTGCGTCTCGTTCGGCTCCCACTTGACGCCATCGAGACTCAGGCGAATCTCGTCACCACCTCCTAGACTAGCATCCGCGATCGCCCTTGCCGACGCGCCGTGGAAATGAATGCGAACCTGACCTTTGTTCCGTCGTAGTCGAAAATCTCGCTCGGCGAGGAGGAATGCGATCGACTTGTTGATGATGCTGAAAGGCCATGTGATTGTAATGGCGCCGTCGACTACGCGCTTCTCCTGATCCGTGGCTTCTGGGTTCAGTAGGGAGATGGGCGTGAGCTCACCGTCGCGGAGACGCTCTGGGGCGGACTGGCGGTCGGTCATGTTGGTTGCCTGAGGTCGCACGGTTTGATTGCGGTCGCGGGGAACCGCGAATGTTGTCGTGGCCAAGGCGAAGGCGCGGCGTCAAAGGGTTGTCGGGGCGGTTCAGATACTGGGAATGGGAGTTATCAATTATGCAGAGAGGGTATTCGAGACCTCAGATAGAGAGGCGCATCGCATCGATGAATCGAGATTTATTGACTGATGGGGTTGGAAGTTATTCGCATATGAGAGTGGTTGGGCTGCCGCATGTAGTTGGAGGTGATGAATGAATTGATTGGCAAGCTCCCACAAGCTGGGGAAGCTCTCATTGGGAAATTGCCGGATACGGAAAGCGGTGAGAGCGGCATTATAACTTTTGGCGTTGTTTGGCGGAGGTCGGCCAATTCGGCTCCGGCGTCCATTGCGTGGGGGGGGGGGACCACCGGTCGACTTACATGCGCAACAAAGTCGAAAATAGTTCCACTCCCCACACTAGAAAGGAGTCATTCTTGGACAATTCTCTGTATCTCCTGATCGTTTGTATATAGAGAGCGAGAAATTCGATTCTTCTTGTTCATTTTCCCCTCTGGAAAGC
This sequence comes from Fusarium robinianum, assembly GCA_013623725.1. Classification (NCBI taxonomy): domain Eukaryota; kingdom Fungi; phylum Ascomycota; class Sordariomycetes; order Hypocreales; family Nectriaceae; genus Fusarium; species Fusarium robinianum. Next base: position 25,137 of record JABFFI010000864.1, on the reverse strand, counting down.
TTCTCTAGAACCCCCCGTGGCCTTCCGTTCTTCACCTTGAAACCAGTCACCATGGGTTCCTATCCTCCAGTGTCTTTCGACGTCAAGAAAGTCGCCATTATTGGCGCCGGGCCGGCTGGTCTCTGTGCTGCCAAATACCTCACCGCACAGGGCTCGTTTCGAGAGATCATCGTCTTCGAGCAGCAGGACGAGGTCGGCGGCACCTGGAACTATAGCAGTTTCGCCCCGGGGACTTGTCATGTTCCTCAGCTAGACCCGTTCTGTCCGCCAGACGAGCCCATCAGGATGTGTTCCACGGCGCCACCGATCTTTACGTCGCCAATGTACGAGAAGCTGCACGCCAATATCCCAAAGGCGGTGATGAAGTTCTCGTGTCAGGAGTTCCCTGAAGATGCGAGGCTGTTCCCGGAACGGAGCATTATTCAGGAGTATCTTCTCAAGTACGCCCAAGACGTTAGGCCGCTCATTAGATTCTGTCAAAAGATCAATCGGGTAACTCTGAGGCCGAGAGATGGCTACGATAGGTGGGAGGTTGAAGCGGAGTCGACCCTGAATGGCGACATCGCCACAGAGACATTTGATGCTGTTGTAGTGGCCAACGGTCACTACACTACCCCTTTTATCCCAAACATGGAGAACATGAGAGAATTCAATGAGGAATACCCGGGTGTCATCTCACATTCGAAGCAATACCGCGCCCCTTATCCGTTCCAGGACAAAAAGGTGGTTGTCGTCGGCAACGGGCCCTCCGGCCTGGACATTGCCCTGCAGATCAACCAGCAGTGCAGTAAGCCATGCCTCTTGTCCGTCCACCACCCGACGCCACCGGACCGGCTAGCTCATCTCGGGTGCGAGGAGACGGCGGCGATTGAGGAGTTTCTAATCGACCGGAAGGGGCTCCGCTTTGCGGATGGCCGGGTCGAGACGGACGTTGACGCCATCATCTTCTGCACGGGTTTCCTCTACAGTTACCCTTTTCTCCCAGACTTGAACCACAAGCTTCTTACGACGGGTCGAGGTGTTCACGGTCTTTACCAGCACGCATTCTGCATTCAACACCCAACCCTCGTCTTCCCAGGTCTCAACATGAAGGCTGCCCCGTGGCCGATATGCGAGAGCCAAGCAGCAGCCTTCTCGGCCGTATGGTCCAACAACCTCGAGTTACCGAGCAGAGAAGTCATGGAGGCGTGGAGTCAGGACCTCGAGAGGGATGGCGATGCGCTTCACGCGTTTGGGCCCCTGGGGGATGGGTACTACATCAATGAGATGCATGACTGGGTCATGAAGGCGAAACTGCCGGGCAAACAGCCGCCGAAGTGGGACGAGGAGCTCATGTGGCAGCGGCGTATTTTCCTTGAGGCGAAGGCGCGCTTTGAGCAGTTGGGATGCACAGCCCAGACGCTGGATGACATTGGCTTCCGCTACGAGCCCGGGGCGGAGATGGGAGAGAACGAAGCGTAACTGGATGAAATCAAGCGCCATCTAGAGTATGATGAGATCTGACATACCTTTTTCGCCATATTTTAAGGCCATCGTATTACGATATATTATCCGTTCTGAAATCCATCCTCCATTCCCTAAACAGACACCGCTGCTCCGTAAACGAAGAAATTCCCAACTTCTGGGACCCGAGGACTGGGAATTCGTCATGTCGGTATCCCGCTCTTGAATCCTGAGACTGGGGTTGAAATCTGGGGATTGGCTATGGTGCGTCGATGTTGTGATGGTGGATTAGAATGACGGGAGTTGCGGGATGGATTTGTAATGGGTTGAGCGATGCCGCCATCGGGGGGGGACACAACGTCCGAGGAGCCTGGAGGATTGATGAATTGAACAAGTAAAAAGGGACCCTGCCTGTCTACCTCTCGTGATTTTTGCTTGGAATCGTATCACAATCTCGAGAGGAAAAAAAAAACCCCTGTGACATCTCTCTTTTCTACGATTGACAGCATATCGCGACAATGGCTCCTTCGGCAAATATCGACGACACTACCGCCGCCGTCGTCGCGGCTGCTGAGGCTGCTGCCACGATCAAGAGGTTGTCCGAGCCTAGGGATTTGACTCACCATTTCTCGACTACTGCCAAGAACAGGGCTCCTAGCAGGATCAAGGCGTTTTACAGGTTTATCCAGATCCCTGGAATTAGCAATTTCTCTGGTGGTGAGTTTTTTTTTTTTTTGTGTTTGTTGGTTGTTTGTTGTCTTGTCCCTGGTTCCGGCCGGAGAGATCTCGGAGCGGGGACCCTTTTTTTCGGAGATCAACTCCCCGGGCCGCCCCTCCCTTCCCCGGGACTCCGTGCGCGCCGTGGGGGGATTGGGATCTCATCTCACAAGATGCGTGACATAGGTGACTAGCATGATCTAAACTAACACGAATACCTAAATATAGGAATGCCAAATCTCAAGTACTTCCCTTATGATACCCTGGAAGCACAAGTCTCCCACCCTGATCGTTGGCAACCCTCTCCCAACACTCCGGCCGAAGTCCAGGAGCAAATCGCCGCTGTCGAGTCTCAAGCCCCGACCAACGGTTCGACCAACGGCAAGTCTAACGGATCTTCCAACGGATCTACTAATGGCACTTCCAATGGAACCTCCAACGGCAAGTCTAATGGCTCTTCAAACGGCGCCGCCTCCCACGGCCTCAACGACCCTCAACACCCCGACTTCGACGCCACATCCTCCCACATCACCGTCCCCAAACTGAAGCCCGTAGCCGATCGCACCCAGCGCATCGACCTCTCCACCGCGCTCCAATACGGCCTCTCCGCCGGCTACCCGCCCCTCCTCTCCTTCATCCGCCACTTCACCCGCACCGTCCTGCACCCCCACGTCCCCTACGTCGGCGGCGCGGATGTCATTCTCAACTGCGGCGCCACCGACGGCCTCTCCAAGACTCTCCAGCTGCTTGTGGACCCGTGGTTCGAGGGCGTGCACGATGTCGAGACCAGACCGGGCGTGCTGTGTGAGGCGTTCGTGTTTGGGTCTACCTTGTCCCAGGTCAGGCCGTTGGGTGTGCAGGTTGTTCCGGTTGAGCTGGATGCGGAGGGTATGTTGGCAGAAGGGCCTGGAGGTCTGAGGGATGTTTTGGAGAATTGGGATCCTAAGAAGGGTCGTCTACCGCATCTCCTATACACCGTGACGTGAGTTCCCCCCTGAACAGCCATATACCAAGAACGAGTTGCTGACTGACTGTCCTTCACATAGCATGGGCCACAACCCCACGAGCGGCGTCCTCTCACTCGAGAGGAGGAAGCAACTCTACGCCATCGCCAGCAAGTACGACATCATCATCATTGAGGACGAGCCGTACTGGTACCTCCAATTCCCCTCAGCCGCCGTCCAACAGGCCAAGTTCCGAGGCATTGAGGCCACCCAGATCCCCGAACCACACAAGCCCGTCAAGCCATCCGGCCACGACTTCATCGATTCCCTCGCCCCTTCATACCTGAGCATCGACGTCGACGGCCGCGTCGTCCGCCTCGACACCTTCTCCAAGACCGTCGCCCCTGGATGTCGTCTCGGCTGGATCACCGCTCAACCCGCCTTCATTGAGCGTCTCACTCGGTAAGCCCCTCTACTCACTTCAAAACACCATCCCTCAACGAATACGAATACTGACCAAATCCCACAGCATCACCGAGTCCACCACCCAACAACCCTCCGGCTTCGTCCAATCCCTCATCGCCCAACTCCTCATCGGCCCGGATGCCACCGCAATCGACACTTACAACGCCCTCCCCGACGCCGACAAGTCCACCTACGCCGGCTGGAAAGTCGACGGCTGGGTCCGTTGGCTCGCCGGTCTACGCGGCGAATACGAGCGCCGCATGAGCCGCATGTGCACCGTCCTCGAGAAGAACGCCTACCAGACCGAGTCGTCAAACACGCAACTGTACTCCTTCGACTGGCCCCGCGGCGGTATGTTCGTCTGGGTGCGCGTTCACTTTGAGCAGCACCCCCTCTACCAGGCCCGCGGTGGCTCGGACATTGCTGTCGTCGACGGACCGGCGCTGGCGACCGCGTTCCTCATCCACAGCACACAGGCGCCTCATTTGGTGCTGGGTAGCCCGGGAGGCATGTTTAGCGCGACGCCTGAGCTGCAGGCTGAGCGAGGTTGGCAGTATGTGCGGTTGTGTTTTGCGGCGGAGAGTGATGACAACGTTGATGCTGGTTCTGAGAGGTTTGTGAACGCCGTGCAGGCGTTCTGGAGGATCAAGGATGTTGCTGAGATTGAGAGGCTGGTTAAGGAGCTGGCATAAACTTGACAGAAACTACCTGGATAAAAACTCCAAAACGAAGATACCGGAAAAGTCTAGATATCATATCCAAAAATCGTAAAAAGACGGGTTCAGATAGAAAATACGACCAAAATATCATTGCCGAGTTATCGAGTGTTGACAACATACAACTCATGCAACGAATTGAAACCCTCAAGAACGATTGGCAGAGCACTTTCACGACGGTAGAGCAGAACTGGTTGAGACTAGGGTATTTGATTTGGCCCTTCTTGCGTCAGATCAGCCTTCAATCACGCAAACACATCTTCACACACAAAAGGGTAATTAATTCATCAAGTCATAATGAAGGGAAAAAGTCAATGCCGAGTCTGGACGGGATTTATGTGTCAAATCTCTGTGTTCATTTTTAAGAGCTCAACCATCCGGAAGCCTTTACGCCTCGATACCAAATCATGCAAGACCCGTCACTTCGTTCCTCCTAGCCCGCTGCACACCCAGCTGGTTAGACACCGTTTACTGCTGCTTCTTCTGAGACTCCTGGGCGAAGACGGAGGCATAGGGGTTCAGGCGAAGCATGACCTGCTTGTTCTTGAGAGGGTTCTTCTTCTGGACAGCAGATCGTCGGGTGATGGCGTCACCCTTGGGGGCGTTGAGAGAGCTCTGGATTTCAGAGCTGTTGATCAGGCGGGTGAGATCGGCCTGAGAGACAACGTTGGAAGGCAGGAGGAAGTCCCGCTTGTGGGCCGAGGGCTCGGTGGTGGAGCCGTAGATCTCGTCGAGGGCCTTGAAGGCACCAGAGGTCCAGACGATGAATCGGCCGAGGTGACCACCAGGGGCGAGCTGGAGGAGGTTGAGGGCAGAGACGGGGGAGGTCTCGACACCGGGGATGTTGCGGAAAGCAGTGACGAGCTCCTTGCCATCGGTCTCAGGGTTGTAGATGACAAGAGGGCCACGGCGCTGGCGGTGGCGGCGGCCACGGAGCTTGCCCTTACCAGCACGGAGCTTCTTGGACTTCTTAACCTTCTCGACGTCAGCGCCGGCACCGACAGCCTTCAGGAGGCCGAGAGCAGCAGCAGTTCGGGCAATGCCAGCGTTCTCGAAGACGGCGGAGTCGACGACCAGGGGAACCTCGGGGACGGCGTTGACCTGGTGGCCACGGGCCTGGAGCAGGGGAACGGCAGCGGAAGCAGCCAGGGCAGAGCAGACAGCATATCGCCTGGGTTTGAACGTTAGTCCAGCGCACCTCCACATGACCCATTCTGAAGGAAAAAACTCACTTCTGGCCCTGGTTGACCTTGACGTGCCACTTTCGCCAGATCTTGGTGGGAGCGAACATGCGACCGGAACGGCACATGTTACCGAAAGCAGCCTGACCGGCACGGTGAGTACCACCACCAGAGACACGGGGGATACGGGCGACGGCACGACCTGTGAAGTTATTCGTTAGCCGTCTATTCATTCCATGGTCGATGATATTCCGGCACATTGCCTCCGCCTGTTCGCATTCTCAACGCCTCGCGGAGCAGTCGATTCGCACAATTCCTCTCCTCTTCCCCTGCAACACCAAAAGAAAGAAATCTTCACTAACCAGTTCCCCAGGACTCAGCGGAGGTCTGGTGACCAGCCTTCTCGCTCACGGAGTACGGCTGTCGCTTGTTCTTGTTGATACCGGTGTGGACATGCTGGACAATATCCGGTCGGATCGGGCTGGTGAAGACAGCGGGAATGGTGTGGGTAGCTCCAGTGGGAGCACCATCTTTGCCGATGATAGTGACGGTAGGTCGCGAGGCCATTTTGAAGGTGGGACTTGGACCTGACAGAGGAATCGAGTCAGTAATGCGTCGTTCTCCTTCAAGACGGGTCAAGGTCTTCGGTGGGAAGGGCGTTGAGGTCTCACCTTGGTCGTCGTGCGGCGTTTGAATTGGTGATGCAGTAGAAGGGTGCAATTGGGGGCCCGCGATAGATAAATTTCACCTGGAATATTTTTTGGTGGGCGGAGACCCTAAGCCCCACTTGCTCTGTTCGGCCCTAGCGAATTTTTCGCGAGACGCACGTGACCATCACCAATACAGTGCGAAACATATCTCTTCGCACATACACCCTATCCATTGGCGGGATATCCAGCGTCTTTCAGACAGGGGAAAACAGCATCAAGATAGGTATCTCAAGAGGAACCAAGACAAGAATACATTCAAACCAAAAAAATCAATTCTCGAAACTCCCCTTGATCATGGATATCATCCTCACCGCGTAATTCGTTTCAAATCGCTTCGTCGTGAGTTTACCTCCATGCCATCCTTTCCGCCGTCCCTTCTAAAAACTCGCTCGTTTCCAACACCAAGATCTCCCGCTTTTACTCCCATCTCTTCCACTCCTGAATCAGCTTGTCTACCTGCTCATCCACCCAGTCCTCGTCACCTTTAGACCTGTCTAGTCTGGCCAGTTGTTCATGAATTCTGGCCTCAACATCCATCCGTTCGAGAACCTTGTTCTCTAGATAGTTGGGGTCGTTCCACCGACACGCCTTATGAAAGACCTCCCTCATCCGAGTTGAGTAGAGCTGACAAGTTGCCACTGGCAACTTCTGCGCCTTCATGTAAAAGTTGCGGGCGATGACGTTGTCGTCATGGATTAATGGTCGAACCACCTCATCGAAACATTCACCGCAGGCCGAGAACTGGGGTAGAAATTGCATGATATGCCAGTATCCGTTGGATATGGGCTTGTCCTCCTCGCATTCGCTGACTGCAGCCAGCCTCGCCAGCTCCTGTGCTAGACTCCTGGCATCGGGTTCCTCATGCTCCAAACGAGCTTGATCAGAGGTGGTTTCCATAGCGTCGAAATACATCACAAAGCGTTTCCGCTTCGGCCTGAATCGCATAGCGCAGGTTCCCCTGGTGGGTTCGGATCGGGGATCGACGGGGATAAATATGTCCGAAAGGTTAGGGAGCAATGCTTCGATGGCCTTGGCACATTGTGGGCAAACCGTAAAGTCATAGACCGGTTGTTGAGTGAAAGGGTTCCAGAGAGTTAGCCAGTTGCGCGCCGTAGCCCTATCTCCGGGGCAAGGTTGATGCTGCGTGGCAGACATAGCATTAGCAACATCGTAGAATAAGCGCAAGTCTGGGAGGCCATGCTTCAGGGTTAGAAGCCATGCGATTCGGTACCAAGTACCAACGCCAAAGTCGCACGAAATTGCTCTGTCCGAGGGACGAAGGATTGGTTTAAATAGCGTTCGATATTCTGTGTTTGCTAGCACAGCACCGTAGCATTCGGGGCAGATATTAAAGTCTGTCCGAGGCAAGGTGAGCCAGTCCATCAAACCAGCCACAGGATGTTTGCGACGGCAATCGGGGAACTGAGTGACACCATTTGCTCCTGCGCTCTCCGAGTATCGCCGATAGGTGCCAACTGGTTTGTCAAGGTGACCGAGATGTCGCTCAGGATCAAATACTGGTGGCTGCCATGGCTGGGCTGGAGCTGGTGTCCGGGCACTCGATGGAATAGCTGATGATCTGGGCTCGACAGGTATTTCGGGGCCGATTGGAATCGGCAATGGCATTGCTGGCATAGAAACGGCGGGCTCCGTCTCGTATCGTGATCTAGCTGACCATTCTGCATTACGTCGTTTGTCAAGAGGGTCGATCAGAGGTTCGTCGTCGACTGGATATGGGAGTTGTGACTTTGGACGTTCAGGGAGAACGTGCTCGACTTTCGAGGCCGTCGTTGTTGGGAACGTGGCGGCGCTTCTGGGGTTCAGAGGAACGTCATCCGCACGACCCGAAACGGCAGACGCCAGAATGGGCATTGTCGGACCCCGAGACCGAAGCCTGGGGTTACTATAATTGTCACCTGATTCCAGGTTAGGTGCAGAATCGTGAGACTCTTGCACAACAATCGATTTTCCTCGGTGAGCATGAAGATCTCGAGGGCCTTTTGGATGTTCGTCGCCCGAACGACTCTCTTCGCGAGCCTCTTCTCGACGGTCTTCACGGCGGTCATCTCTTCGATCATCCCGCCTATCCTCGCGACGTTCCTGACGGCGGTCCTCTCGGTGGTTTTCCCGGCGGTCCTCTCGCCTCTCCTCTCGCCTGTCTTCGCGGCGGTCATCTCTACGGTCATCTCTCCGGTCGTCTCGTCTCGGGACTGATTCCTTCGACTGGTATGCGGTTGGCCTCTCAACATCCTCGCGGTCTGACCGATTATACGGCGGCGACGTCTCCTTCTTGCTAACTCTAGCAGAGCCATAGTCGTCTCTATAGTAGGCATCGCCAGTCCTCTCCTTTGAAACTGGACGGGTTGGCTGTTCTGGTTCCAAAATAGGGCGTTTCGAGATCGACGCAGTTGAGGAAGTGCAGGTATGACTGTCGTCGTATCGTCGCTCGCTAGGATGGGTTGGATGTGTCTGCCGTGTTGGCGACCTACGGCTAGCGCTCTGAGGCGGCCCGTAGTTATAGTAAGGCTTCTCTGTGCGGCTTGACCCATGCTTTATGACCTCTGGCGGTGCTGGGAGGTCGACATGAGGCTTGGGCTGCCTAGTTGAGGGGGGTTCAGGTCGGCTGGTATTCGCAGAGGGACGACTGCGATACTTTTCGGGAAGCTGGTCGTCTCGGAATTCAGTCTTGATTTGAGGCAAGTCCTGCCTGCTCTTCCGCTTTCCTAGTGGAGGCCTGTTGCTATCTGAGCTATATGCCGAGTCCGTCTTCAAGTTCGAGTCATATCTCCGGCTCGCCTTGGACTCTTTTGGTATGGCACTGGGCGGAATCTCATCGCGATCGGCCCCGGGCGGCTTGGACTCGGCCTTCTGTTCTGGTTCGCCTCCGTCGGATGCGCTGGCTGAGCCTGTCAAGATGACAAAGCGACGCTCTGGATTGTGTTCGTGAACTTCCATAATAATAGGGTTCTGGTCGACCTCGCCCCGAGACCGGGGCTCGTCTTCCGACGACTTGGAGACGACGGATCCATGCTCCCTTTTCAATGACGTCTCTTCATCCTCGACAGTTGGCGGCGGCGGCGGCGGTTTGAGCCTTCGTGAACGGGGTGTAGATGACGTCGCTGGGTATGGTCGGGACGTTGGTGGCGGGTAGGACGTTGTGGACCGGGTGTGGTAACTCGGTTCGAATTCTGACGGCGACCTATTGGTGAAGCGTAAGCATGATTTTGCGCCTGCTTGGCGGGAGTGGGCGTACTGTTTTGGGCTTTTGGTCCGTGATGTTGGATAGTACCCCGTTTGGAGTATGTTTTGGATATCTAGCGACTCAACCATGATGCGACTTTTACTTGGTTGGATGCCCAGAGATCATACTGCGGGGACTAAATAGCGAGAGGAAATCAGAGACGCAAACAGGAAATATGAGCCGAATAATTGTCTCGGAGTTCGAGGCCCTAGACAGACAGCAACTGCTGGAATTGTTGTCTCGGTCTGTCGCACAGGCCTCTCGGCGCCTTGAAGCTGGCCGTGATAACAAGAAGGTGCGGAAGGACGATCGAAGAAGGAATGAGACACGGGGGCCGCAAGCTGGAATCGAATGTCTTTGCGAAGTACTGAGGGCTGACGTAGCAAGTATCAAGTATGCGAGAAATAGAAGAAGTCAAACTTGGTGATTATTTGTGGAGGAGGGTTGCGACGTCAGGAGGATGAATGAGTTGAGAGTCCATCCATCTTTGGGGGGGCGCAGCTTCCACTTTGGGGCCCAAGTGGGAAAAAGATGTCATAGGTCGACAAAGAGGTACTTTTCCGATGGTGGGCTATCACGCAGCTGACCAGGTACCTGTGGGCAGATGGCATCCATGAAGTTCCATGATTTTGCCAGCCAATCGCCCCGCCAGGTTGCCCCTCCTACCTGTAATACTTGGACAAACCAAACCTCCCGAGGTAGGTACAGGAAGAGAGTGTCATGAGGGTGGGCTCCACGATAGATACGGAGGCGAGAGCAAACAAATGGGGGAAAAGAGTACATCATCTCGTTTGAATGGTCAGTTTCGGACTCTCTCTTTTCTCTTTGTACCACCAAGCAGGTTTGTCGCTACGTAGGAGGCCGCGGGACGGGTGAATGAAGCCATCGCCATCCCCATCTCCTGTCGTGCAAGTGTGACGACATGATGTTGATGAACCTATCGTCGGAGCCATCACAATTTTCAATCATGCAATAAATTCCAGTCCCTTCACCGAGTTTGGCGCCCAAGAATTGGATAATACCTACCTAGTACCAAGGTATGGGTATGTGATAAATGACTGAGGATGTGCCGCATTGACTTATAGTGCCACCATCAAACGTCACCGCTTGAAGCAATCGTCGATGATGTTAGTAGTGTTGGAACACCACGCCTCACGCCATTCCCCTCCTTGGCTTTGGAATCTCATAGATTCTTTCCAACATTTCTCGGTCTGTGCCATGTACGGTGAGGTGATAATTATCATATGCTTCCTCCAACTTGACCAAAAACAAGACACCCATCATTGCTCAGTTGTCAATGCCGTCCCTGCAAACCGGGAATCCATGATGGTCCCACAAACCATGATCCACCTTTAGGCAAGGACAAAAGAGAAGGGCGATGCGGCTACACGTCTGTCGTGCGCGCTGTCCCTTTACGCTTTCCCGCAGAATCCCGTAACGGAAAGACGAACAGTTGTCCGGAATGCGGGAGTAAACCGATAGCTCATGTCGGATGCCGCGCATCTGGGTCACTTTTCATGAAAGCCGCGTTGGCCGCAATGGCGTCGCGCTTTTGATATCTGACCGGCCTCAAAATCCTTGTTGTCACCCAAGTGAGGCACACATGGACCAACAAATCATCCATGCCCAGCCAAAGCGAGAAGAAAAACTTTGTAGAATATCCCTGCCTGAATGAACCCTGTCACAGTATTTTGCCCTTGCGCTTGGAGAACCGAGGCCTCGTGATATTGCTGGTGGCCTCGTCTTGCAAATGCCACTGAAAATGCGTTGACATCATCCCGCACAAATCACAAGAACCAGACTGCGACATCTGCTACTGAATAATCAAACAAGGGCTGAATCTCACCACTGACTGACTGACTGACTGACTGACTGACTGACTGACTGACTGACTGACTGACTGACGCCTCCTTCGTTTAGAAACCTGAGCCGTCACACGCGCACAACAAAGAGGCCACAAAAGCCATGTATACCACATCAAACAAAATGGCGTCTTGACCAACTCAATAATTATGTGTACCCAATAACAAAGTAATCCATTCGTATACTAGTCCTCCAAAAGATCGGCAATGTCCTTGTCATCCTCCTCCTCCTCCCGTCGTCGCTCCTCAGCCTCCAGCATCTCCTTAATCAACACTCTCTGCCTCACCCGCGCCTTCTGGCCCCAGTCAGCGCCAGTACCGTCACCCTCCGGATCAATCTCAGGCTCATCATCGACCAGGCCCCGTAGCTCGTTGGGCGAGATCTGTGCCTTTGCCTTGATGTCCTCAGCCTCCATCCTTTCCACGGCGCCCTTGTTTGCCCATTTCATCACGTAAGGGCGGAGGAGCATATAGCCGCCCACGATCATAATAAGGCGGATCCACGAATGCATGGTCATGTCGTTGAAGCCCTGTGAGATGTTGTTGGAGGCGTTTGCGCCATACTGGAGGAACTGGGCCGTGAGCTTGCCGAAGGCGTTGAGCTCAGGCAGATCAACCTGGGGCTGCTCCGGCTGCTGTCCGACGGGGTCCATTTTGGCGTTTTGGTGGTTCTTCTAAGCGGTTGTCCCGGGAGGTATGGTGTGTGAATGTCGCGTTGAGAGCGGATGACAATGCCAAGAGGTGAGGTCTGGGTAGAAGAGGTTCCTGGGTAAGGTGATGTTGGCTGAGCGGGTACTGCCTCAAGGTTTGCAGAGAAGAGCGAGCAATTCGTCCAAGAACGGTATTTCCCCAATAGATCAAGAAGAGAAGCTCAGTGAGTAAGTATGCGGGAAGCCGGATAGTGTGGTGAGCGCGGAATTGCCTCGTTCAAAGTTTCGAGGTTGTGACACGCCAGGGAACTTTTTGAGATTTTTATATGGCGCGCGGCAAAGTTGGGACGTTGTCTTTTTTGCACTGAGATTTCTCCGATGGGGCCGGCGCCCGGGCACTCCAGTGCCAAATTACAGGTTCTGGAACGCTCTGGGTGGCGGGCCTGCTCTGAGTAAGGGAAACCTCATAGAAATGACAGGGTAATAAACAGCGCATACATTAATTATTTGCCTTTCGGATTTTTGCTTTTCTGGCAATGTGACTTGGCTAGAGTTTACTTTCTTTTTTTTTTTCTCACATACTGCCTGGTTATTGCAGCAATTGATCTCGCTTCCCCGTTGTTTACGGATACCATGTATGTATATCATCCGCTCACGATGCATCAATGCGACATTCCATTCATCTCATCGAAAGCATCCTTCAAAGATACCTAGGTACCTACCTACTTGCGCGCAAAAATTATCGCCTATCAGAAGACAGCCCATTGTTACACATACAACTCAGTAGAGTAGCCTAGTAATTTTCAAATAATTGTATTCTTGATAAAAACATTGACTCTCTCCTCACACTCTTCCATCGTCTTTGCTGGTGGGTGTACATCATCACATGACCTGCTTAGTTGCTCTCTCCTCTGACTGGACGCATAGATCCGATCCCTGTCCACTGCACTTGCCCACACCTCACCTCTCCGGCGCTTGGTCGGCGTGGTCGGCTCCACCAAAAACCCAAACACACTCGAACCGGGACGAAGGAGCAGAGCTCACGAAAATTTCGAAGCCTCACCACTTCCTCCCCTCAGCAGCACCGTCCGCGTGTTCCTGCATCACATCACCACTCAACCCTCCATCCCCCCCCTCTTTTCTCCCCTCAATTCCATTTCCTTCTTCCTTTTGCAATTGTAGTTTTTATACCCATCATGTCGACCGCCTTCCGATCCCTCGCGCCCTTCTTGCGCACCGCTCGCCACGGTCTTAAGGCTACTCCCGTCAACCCTCTTCAGTCCGCTTTCAAGAAGCAGAACGCTTCTGGCGTCCTCAACCTCTACCGCACATACGCCGTCTACGAGCGAACGAAGCCTCACGTCAACATTGGCACCATTGGCCACGTCGATCACGGCAAGGTACGGATTGGCTTCCCCCGCCGCATCATCAAATTGGCGCGCCCATATCAGAAAAGCACCTCGGCTGACTCTTTGCCTTAGACCACCCTCTCTGCTGCTATCACCAAGCGACAGGCCGAAAAGGGTCTTGCCAACTTCCTCGAGTATGGCGCCATTGACAAGGCTCCTGAGGAGCGAAAGCGTGGTATCACCATCTCCACCGCTCACATTGAGTATTCCACCGACAACCGACACTACTCCCACGTCGACTGCCCTGGTCACGCCGATTACATCAAGAACATGATTACTGGTGCCGCCAACATGGATGGTGCTATCATTGTCGTCGCCGCCTCTGATGGTCAGATGCCCCAGACCCGAGAGCATCTCCTCCTCGCCCGCCAGGTCGGTGTCCAGAAGATCGTCGTCTTCGTCAACAAGGTCGATGCCATTGACGACCCCGAGATGCTTGAGCTCGTCGAGATGGAGATGCGTGAGCTTCTCAGCACCTACGGCTTCGAGGGTGATGAGACTCCCGTCATCATGGGCTCTGCTCTCATGGCTCTTCAGAACCAGCGCAACGATATCGGCAACGACAAGATCGATGAGCTCCTCCAGGCCGTCGACGAGTGGATCCCTACCCCCGAGCGTGACCTTGACAAGCCCTTCCTCATGTCCGTCGAGGATGTCTTCTCCATTGCCGGTCGTGGTACCGTCGTCTCTGGCCGTGTCGAGCGTGGTACCCTGAAGCGTGACCAGGAAGTCGAGCTCGTCGGCAAGGGTCAGGAGGTCATCAAGACCAAGGTTACCGACATTGAGACTTTCAAGAAGTCCTGCGAGCAGTCTCAGGCCGGTGACAACTCCGGTCTCCTCATCCGAGGTATCCGCCGTGAGGACGTCCGCCGTGGTATGGTCGTCTGCGCCCCCGGCACCGTCACCTCCCACACCCAGTTCCTCTCCTCCCTCTACGTCCTCACCAAGGAGGAAGGTGGCCGTCACACCGGCTTCCTGGAGCACTACCGCCCTCAGCTTTACCTCCGAACTGCTGATGAGTCTATCGATCTGACCTTCCCCGAGGGCACCGAGGACGCCACCAGCAAGATGGTCATGCCCGGTGACAACGTCGAGATGGTCGTCACCATGACCCACCCCAATGCCATTGAGGTCGGCCAGCGATTCAACATCCGTGAGGGTGGCCGCACCGTTGCTACCGGTCTGTGCACCCGCATCCTGAAGTAAACGGACATGAAATGAATGGTGTTACGGATTTAAGATGAGGGAAAAAAAACCTTGGGGATGATGTACGAATTTATTGCGGTCATGTGCAAACGGGCAAGTCTCCCACTTTGAGCCCGTGGTTTTTTGGCTCTTGTATATCTATGGCCGGGGGAGGGCTCAAAGATCTCCGCTCTGCTTCTTCCCGTTGTCTTGACGATTGTAAACTAGACAAAAGATAGGGGAGGCAGTAATCAGAATTGTAAAACTATTGCTCACAGAGAAACGCCGAGGATATTCACGACTCTTGTTGTCCTAAGGCGCAGTCCCAACGGCTCAGTTACGCATTTTGTGCCTACGGAAAAGGGTTTCCCACAAGCTACCACTACCTAAATGATGATGACACATGCACAAGGGCTCGGCGATGAGAAGTGGTAGTGATGACATGTGTTGTAAATTGTCCAGATGCCGCGCTTCGTAGGATTTGATGGATGGGAAAAGTGCCCTAATGTCAGCGACCAGTAAGTTGGCAGTGCTGGCAAGAACACAATTCCATGGTAAACATCACAACAGCAAGGAGAGACATGCTGGTTTGTGTCGCAGTGTTTCCTTTTGGGCCCTGGCCTAGCCTATCCCGTCCCTTCCTCGTCATCACATCTTAGATGTGACAACTTTCCCTTGATTCCCAGCCCAGGCCAATTTGGCAAGGTCCCAAAAACTCGGAGCAGGCAGGATCAGTGGACACACGGTGGATGGTGAGAGGTCCAATGCAATGGTATTCGTCTATCCTCGGAGGATGTTCGTCAGACGCACGATCTTCCTTAGAGACCCAAGCAAGCCATAAAACTCCGGTTCCAAGCGGCCGCCCTCCGAGATGCTTTTTCCGCGAGGCCTTGACTTTTTCATTCTTCGTTGAAGAGCCGCCCCCTTCGTTTCCCACTACCTTGCCTCACATATCTACTGCCACCGCCGCCTCGAAACCCCCCTGAACCGAGAAAGTACTTCGTTTATTGACACATTTATCGGTACTGTAGAGACAGCGAGTTAGTCTCCTGTCTGCCATGGTGTATGGTGGTCGTTTCCCCGGACGGGTTGGGGACAAGTGTCTTGCGATGGAGTGTGTATGTGTGTGCTTGTTTCGCGCTATTCGCTCGAACTCACCTTGTTGAAGCCAATGTCCTTGGCCTTCTCACGGAAGCACTGACGGCAGAGGTTGAGGTCGTACTTGCGGATGAGACCAGCCTTGTGCTTGCAGACTCGGCTAATCAGAAAAGAAGAATGTCAGCAATTTGTTCTCCTCTCCGTATCGAAGTCGGTGGGATTCTCTCGATCCAGGAGCGCGCGCGCGGCGGGTTCAATGGGGAAATCGTACCAGCTGCGAGAGCCCTTGCCGTAGTTTCGGGGGCGGGAGTTCCAGACGTTTTCGTGAGACATGATTGCGGTGATGGGGGTTGGCCGAAAAGTCGGAGGAAAGGTTGCTGGATGGGATTGATTTCGCGAAGGGTTGGAAAATAGGCGGGAAATTTTGTGTGAGTTGCGAGGGCCTGCCGCTTACCGATTGGAGGGTTCCGCAGCCCCAGCCCAAGCGCGGGCGGTTTGGTGGGCGATGTCCACATTCACGTGACCACTACTCCTGACAGTTTTGATTCTGCTTATCCCACGTGACCTCCACCCATCTCCTCCGGATGCCAAGCCTTTAGTGGGGTAGCAGCTTAGAAAGCTAGCTTACCTTAGCTTGGGAGTTGCCCACCCTGTCATGCAACGGATCAACAGCGTCCGTTCACTCTGCAAGGGAAGGAAGGCATTGCAAGCTGGCATTTCCAGTGACGCCCCAGCATTTCCAAGCAACTTCAACCTTTGAAATACCAACATCGCAGCCTGTAAATACTTGTTGCTTGCCAATCAACCTTGCTCTACTGTGTTCAAACTCCCTTTTCTGCTACAAAGTCTCTGATTGTTTGAAAACCGCCAATCACAATGGTCTTGATCAAGAGCTTCGTGCTCGCCGCCCTCGCCGCCACGGCAGCAGCGAAATCCGCCGTCATCGACCTCATCCCCAAGAACTTCGACAAAGTCGTCCTCAAATCCGGCACGCCCACGCTCGTCGAATTCTACGCCCCCTGGTGCGGGCACTGCAAGACCCTCGCCCCCATCTACGAGGAGCTTGCTTCCAACTTCGAACATGCCAAAAGCAAGATCCAGATCGCCAAGGTCGACGCCGATGCGCAACGAGATCTCGGAAAGCGGTTCGGTATTCAGGGCTTCCCGACGTTGAAGTACTTCGATGGAAAGAGCGATAAGCCCCAGGATTACAAGTCGGGTCGGGACCTCGAGAGCCTGACCGATTTCATCACCGAGAAGACCGGTGCCAAGGCCAAGAAGGGTCTCGAGATGCCCAGCGACGTCGTTATGCTTACTGATACTTCATTCTCCGAGGCTGTCGGCAGCGAGAAGAATGTGCTTGTCGCCTTTACCGCTCCTTGGTGTGGCCGTGAGTACCCCAAAAACGAAAAAAAAAACCCAGCCTCCTCGAACAGCTTCACTAACACCTGACATAGATTGCAAGAACCTCGCGCCCACCTGGGAGACTCTTGCGACCGACTTCGCCAACGATGAGAACGTCCTCATTGCCAAGGTCGATGCTGAGGCTCCTAACAGCAAGGCTGTCACTGAGCAGCAGGGCGTTTCGTCCTACCCCACCATCAAGTGGTTCGCTGCTGGTAGCAAGGAGGCCGTTGCTTACGAGGGTGGTCGCAGCGAGGAGGCCCTTGTGAGCTGGATCAACGAGAAGGCCGGAACCCACCGAGCCCCTGGTGGCGGCTTGGATACTGTTGCTGGCACCGTTGAGTCCCTGGATACCATCGTGACCAAGCTCTCTGGAGGCACCGTTCTAGCTGACGTCACCGAGGAGGTCAAGAAGGAGGTCGAGGCTTTCACTGATGCCGCCCAGAAGAAGTATGCCGAATACTACGTCCGCGTGCTCGACAAGCTCAGCAAGAACGAGAAGTTCGTCTCCAAGGAGCTTACCAGACTAAGTAGCATCCTCTCCAAGGGCGGGCTGGCCACCACCAAGCGGGATCAGATCCAGCAAAAGACCAACGTCCTGCGCAAGTTCGCTGAGAAGAAGGTCGAGGATGTCAAGGACGAGCTGTAGACTTCAGATCTGAAAAGGAAATAAGATGTACAGCGGATGCTGGAATCCGCAGTGAATATATATGATCAATTCTTGGGTTCTGTCGAAATCATGACCAAAGTCCCATCGTGGCGGGAAAGTCAGGTCCATTCCATAGGTATCCTGGTGCCCGCTCGTATCTGGTTAAGGACAACCTCAAACGCCGTGCAACTCGCGATTAATTGAGTACATGATGCGCTCTCATGACGATTTGGCCGCCCCTCCATCATCCTTGGACTTGCTTTCTTGGAGAGCTGCTTCCAAGTTGTCCAGTCGCCGAGACATCTCGTCCACTAGCACATCACATGCATGTTAGTGGCCATTCAGATCTCGTTGAGGAATACTTACTCTTGGCAAAAATCTCGGAAGAGACCCCTGCGAATTTGTTGGAGAGGGTGTTCAACAGCTCCTCAACTGCAGCCGTGACATCGGTGCGGGCGTCTTCAGAAGGCTAAAGAAGAGGGGGAGACAACAAATCAGTGAACGTTCTCCGGGCTCGGGCCACAGATATTCTTCCTTTGTCCGTCCGGAAGCCGCGTGTAACACTGCGTGCGTCATAGGAACGAGGCGAGGAAGATGCTGAGTGGTGGCCGGGGAGGAGGAGACAATGCACGTACGTTCTCGCGCTTGAGGCTGGAGGCTGGTTCGTCTTGGGGGGGATTGCTGGCCATGATGGCGAGGTTTGGGTATCTCTCGTGGAAGATGGTTTAGGATAGGTGGGAGCTTTGGGTGTAGTACGAGGAATACTTGGAAAAGTGAGTGTCTATTTAAAGCAACGGTGGGCAAAGAGAAGTCGAGACGGGAGAAGAGCCAGGTTGGGTTGTAAGCCTTTGGGGGAAGGAGGGATGTTTGCTCCAGTGGATCGAGGGTGATATTCGTACTGTGCTGGAGTTGTGCTATGCATGGTGCCAGCCTGCATCAATCAATTCAGGGGACAAATGGCCCCCCGCGGATGACGGCGTTTCTCGATTTCCGCCCTCCGCCACATTCCGTCATGATACGTACCTTAAGTTACCTCTTCCATGCAACTAGACCTACCTAGAGCTCTAGGACTACCAAAGTTGGAACGTCATCCACCATCGACGACTTTTAGAACACGCGACACTTATCCTGCATCATAATCACTGCTCGATTTGTTCGTTTTGGCAAACAGACTTCGTACAACGCATTCGTTCCGTTGGCATCGCCCCGTGATACAGGGCTCTACCAGATTTAGCATGTCGCAGCGGTAGTCCTCTGTCGCCGTCGGTTCATCATGCCGCCGCCGTCGCAGAACCCCATCGTCGGAGTGGTGTTTATCGTCCTTCTCATCTGGCTCATGTTCCCCGGGGGTGACTACCAGGGCCAGTCGCTTGCGCTATCCGACCTCGCTGCCGAGAGGCTCTTGCGGTTCCACGATGCGCTCGACGTCCTGAATACCTCCCGCTGGGGGGACTTCAACCCGGACCAGCAGGCCAAGGTGAACGCTTCGTATCTGAATCTTACGGGGTTTCGGGAACGGGACGGTTTCGCGTGGGAGGATTTGGAGAGGTTTCGGGAGAGGGGCCTGGAGTTCAGTCGGTCTGCGATCCCGCCGGTCGCGGGCAAGAGTCTATGGGATGTTGGTGAGGGTGAGGCGGTTTGGATGAACGCGTCGGGTACTGTCCACGGCGAATGGATCAAGCATGAGGGCTCGGTCTCGAGGAGCTATGACAGCTACAACCTCAGCAGGTCCGCACCTGAGATGGATTGGATCGGCGACAAGGTCGACTGGGCTCGCAACATCACGGGTCACATGGGACGGATGATGCTCCGCATCGACTCGAACAAGACGGTACACAAATACGATCAACTCCCAGTGGACCGAACTGTCCCAGTCGCCGGAGGTCTCATCCGCAGTGTTAAAGGCACAACCACCATCGAAGACACCTCAGGCTCGGGTCACAATTGGGAGCTCCGGCTCTGGGGCGTCCACTGGCCGCGTCAGGGCGTCATCCTCATGACCACCACAAGCGAGAAGTTCGAGGGCATCTTTGGGCTACCGCACCTTGCGCCGAGCGAAGACTTCTTCCAGTCTAGTCAATGGCTGCTGAACCAGTCGATAGCACGTACCATCGCAAAGAAGGAGGATAATATCTACATCGACCAGACGATGCCGTGGACGTCAGACCTGGACAATCCCATGTTTACCATGAACCCGTCGCCGCACTGCGAGTACATCATGTACGCGCAAGTCTACCCCCCGCATCGAGATAACCTCAACCTCGACTCAACCGCCCCGTCCAGAGACTCGATGGACTCCTTCATCAGCGCCATCGAGTCAGAGCTCCAGTTCCCCCAAGGCGCCCCCATCCCTAGGATCCCCAAGCTACAGATGTCCGCCGTCATCTACTCCCCCGACTGCGGCTTCTTCCTTGAGACCAAGGGCCCTCCCGACTTCGGACCCGGCTTTGCCCAGCACCTCACCGGGAGCAAGCAAGAAGTACACATCTACCAGGTCAAGGCATGGATCCTCGTCTTCGCCGCCGTGGTCTTTGCCCAGGTCAACCTACTCAAGAACCAGATGCGCGAATCGTGTACCCCGTCTACCATGGGTCGTGTGAGCTTCTGGACCATTGCCATGATGCTCATGGTCGACGGCATGACGTTTACCGCTGCCGCGACTTGGATCTCGTCCGCAGCTACTACGTTCCTCCCGACGCTGGCCCTCCTCTTCACCGCGTTCCTATCCATGACGATTGGGGGTAGCTTTCTAGCTAAGATCCACGAGGTTCAACTCCCAGAGTCCCGTCCCCGTCGCGATAGAGACCAGAGCTCGAACAACTCCAGCTCCCGGACTACCAGTACTTCCGCTAGCTCCGTCTCCTCCGCCCTCGTCACTCCGAACCGTACCGGCCCCGCTCCGCTCCTCCCCGCCCCGGTCACCGCCAACCAACCGTTCATGCCCCGGCCGCAACCCGCCCCCCTCCCCGTCCCTGTCATCGTTCCCTCCGACCAAGACATCGACGCCGAAATCGCCGCATCCGCCACACCCATCCCGGCATCCACGACCCCCTCACCACCCCCCGAATCCCTTCCCCAATCATTCCAGAGCATCGTCGGCCGCCTCATCCTCACCTCCCTCGTCATCATCTTCCTCGCCATCTCCTCCATCACCTGGTACCCCAGCCTACGGGCTCTCTTCCTCAACGCCTGCGTCCTCATCTACCTTTCCCTCTGGCTCCCCCAGATCCTGCGCAACCTCCACCGCAACTGCCGCCGCGCCCTCTCCTGGTCCTTCGTCCTCGGCCAATCCCTCCTCCGCCTCCTCCCCATCGCCTACTTCTGGGTCAAGGAGGATAACTTCCTCTACGCACAAGTCGACCGCCGCGCCTTCCTCGTCTTCTGCGCCTGGCTGTGGCTCCAGCTCGTCATCCTCGCCGCCCAGGACATCGTCGGACCGCGCTTCGGCATCCCCGTCGGCTGGGCCCCCGACGCGTGGGACTACCACCCCGTTCTCCGCGAGGACGGTCTTGAGGCCGGTGGTCTCCCCATAGGACTGGTTGCCGATGACACGCCGGGCATCGAGCGCGCTCGGTCCGACGACGACGATAACAAGACCAAGAAGCGCAGCTCTACGCGGTCAATCGACTGCGCCATCTGCCGTGAGTTGCTCGAGGTGCCAGTCCTCGCAGCCGACGACGAGGACACGGGTGTCGCCGGAGTGTTTGCGCGTCGTTTATACATGGTCACACCTTGTCGACATATTTTCCACAGCGCATGTCTTGAGAGTTGGATGAGATTCCGACTACAGTGTCCTATATGCCGCGAAGAGCTGCCGCCACTGTAGGACCGGGATTTCGAAAATGCACAACCCCCTTGCCTTGGATACCATACCATTAGAACAACCGTTAAGGAACAACCACAGCGTCATAGCATAGAGAGTCTTTTTTGAACATGATCAATTCACAGGTTACTTCATTCCAAGAGCCCCGTATACTTCGCTCTGGGTGCTTCCACAAAAAACACAAGCCCCCTTTTTATTTTCATAAATGGTCGTATGCAATTCATCACATATACCAGGTCAAGGTCCGGCACCTCAACGCAACGCCACCATGTCCCAGTACTCCAGTATCCAATGGGGTATATGTGAAAATATATACAGTCGAAGGCCAATGGGCATAGAATGACATACCCTCATCCGGAAGGATCACCAGCTGAGGCGAGTCTCGCGGAACTTGGGATCAGGGAGGCCCGGTTGCAGGCCTCGCGTACCGACTTGAAGATTCGCGACGCGAGTCTGGAGATCAAAGTCGACAGACCGGATCATGACACGCCGCTCCTCGGGGATAGTTCGGGGAACGGACCTCGCAGCACGGTCGCTAGAGCTCGACTCAACATCATGAGCGAGGGTTTCCGACTCCTCCAGGTTCATGACCCAGGTACTTATGTGGGCCACCATCTCGCTATCCCACATACCCTCACGACGCGCACTACTACGTAGCAGTTGGATGGCCTGACGACGGGTAACGGGGTCGCGACACTTGGTCGCGACGACGAAGAGAGGAGCAACGATGCCCAAGTCAGCCGCAAACCTGGGCTTGATGTGCGGCGCGGAATAACCGACCCCTGAGAAGATGGGTTGGTTCTGTTGCTGGTAGCGATATCGGTGTTGACAATGCGCCGGATCAGGGCAATGAAGAGCCGCACTTCGCCTCTCCTCATCCGCAACTATCTCCAGGCCCAGGTCAACCATGGTCTGGAACTGGGGAAGGAAAGCGTCGAAGTCGGACTCCTGGTCGCTAAACATCATGAGGAACAGTACGTGGCTATTGGTTTGGAGCATCTTCAAGGCAGCGATTCCGGCCTTTTCCTGGGGGCTCGTTGACGGATTGTGTCGTGACTGGAAGATATTCTCGAAAGCATCGCGCCATTCCTCGATCTGATTCTTAAACTCGAGCCCGTAGTCGCGCCATGACTGAGGCAAGGTACCCTTTTGGTCGGATTTTATGGCATACAGCCCCTCGATGTACCGCATAATCCTCGCGTTGAGCTTGTCGCAAGCCAACCTTGCCTCGGTGACTGATGTGAAGGTATCGGGAAAAGTTGAAGGTTCCTCTCCGGGAGGGGAACCAGTGCCGCTCGTGACTGGAGATGTATTTTGTCTCTCTTGGCTCAATCGGATGACAAAGGGTTGCGGGAAATGGAAAGCCATATCGTAGGACTTGGCCTGGATAGCGAGGCGCGTGAACATGCTGACCAGCTCCTCTTCTGGGGGGTCTTCCGGGAGGCCTGCTTGTATTCGATCGTTCTGCCTCGCACGTAAGTTCTCAAGAAGACCAAGGCCAGTCTGAACCTGATTGATAGCTTGCCGGTGGTCACCAATGAAGGAGTCGAAACAAGCTAGGAGGACATTGGCCATGATGAGGATCTTGTGAGACCTGTGGTCCTGACTATCAAGCTTAACCAAAGCCTTGCAGGCCTCCGAGTAACGCTTGACAGCCACCTGCCAGTGGCCGTCTGGGGATGCGTATGGATTTGATCCGGGGCCAGAGCGCGCAGCTGGGTCTGCAGCCTGCTCAAGGGTTTGATACAGAGCGCCCAAAGCGATGACGGCATGCTTGATGGATTCCTCGTTGTGGCATTCCTGCAAAACACGACGAGTCCAGAAGGCAGAGTCGAAGAAGCCAGACAATTCGCTGGCGGTGGAGGATCGGAATATCTCAAAGTAGAGGCTCTCGCCAGGCTGGAACCGTAAGGCCACGGAAGGTTGGTAGGTGGTCGCGGAAGGCGCTCCAGGGGAAGCGGTCCGTTGGGCTAACCTCTGGCGGACTCGACGAGGCGGCAGAACGACTTCGCTTTGGAAAGGGACGATGCTAGCGGTTGGTGCTGCCTGCGTATCGGTTGCTGGCATCGGTTTCGGTGCGATCCGGATTTCCTCGAAAGGCCGAGCACTGCGACTCGGGGGCGGATAACCAGTGCATAGCTTGTTACTTCGGACGCATTGCGTGCAGGCTGGTCGAGCCTCGTCGCACTTGATACGCCGCTGCCTATAAAGCCACAGGTGAGATTTCGCCGGAGGGAGGGAGGGTTGGGCAGGGAGAGATTTTGAAGGATTTTAAAGGGAGACAGGGGGGTAAGTGAAGTGGGCTGGAGGAAGACGAACTTGCAGTTGGTGCATCCTGTCTTGACCTTTGGTTTACTTGTCCGAACACGCTTTGCCTTGCTTTGGGAAGAAGTTGAAGTTGAAGCTACAGCCGTTGAAGCAGCGAAAGGTGCGGCTGTTGTCGATCCAGGAGTTGGAGTACCAGATACTAGAGGCGGAGGAGTGGCGGCAGATTCGGCGCTGGTATTACCCGGGGCAGCGAAGGTAGTGACAGGCGTGTTAGCAGAGACTGGAGAGATGTTGCTGCTTCCGCTGTCCGTGTAAGAAGGGTCTAGGTTGAAAGTGTTGAGGTTGTGGAGATGTTGCTGATACGGTTGGGGGTTTCCCAAAAGGGACGAAGCCGTCGAGGTCGTCGTCGTCGAGATGGTCGGGGCAGGTGCATCGCCAGCTAAAGAGGAAGGCGTAACCCCAGTCGCGGAGATCGGAGAAGGTACACTCGGGCCTGTTACTTCTGTCGTCGCCGCCGAGGAAGGCGATTCAGACTCTTCTTTTACCCAATACTCGGACATGAGATGGAGGAAGGGAAGCCAAGTTGGTATTAGGTAAGGTAGGTAGAGAGAGAGAGAGTCGTCTCCTCAAGTTTCCGTCGCCTTTTATTTTCCCAGCCCTGGTTCACAGCAAGCTACCCCCAAGTCGGCGACGATCTCTTTCTGGACGATGATATTTCGGGGATATTTTGGGAGCCAACAAAGAAGGGAGTGGCCTAATAGAAGAAGGGGAGAGAGAGAGATGTAGCAAGGCTAAGCAAGCCTCCTCGAGGGAGGTGCAGAGCTGATGAAGAAGAGTGAATGGAGTGTGTAGAAGAAGAGGAGGAGAGAAAGGTACACGACGATCAAGTTGTCAAGGAGAGACAAACCATGATTAAATGATGGCGGAGGTTGCTGAGTTGGGTAGTAAGTACCTTACGCAGGCAGGTAGGTGAGGTGAGTTGTGTCCTACCTAGGTAGGTGGGTAGGTAGGTAGTAGGTAGGTAGACAAAGTAGGTAGGTGAGTAAGTAGGTAATTAAGGTAGGCAAGGTAGGCAAGGTAGGGCTGGTTGGGAGAGACGGAGATGGAAGCCGGAGTTCGGACGGCTAGCGGAAAACCCGGGGGGATCGGAAGGCGGCGACAAATAGTAAGGTAGGTAGGTAGGTAGGTATATTACGCCCTATTCTGATCCATAAGGTATTCTCTGGGATGTTAAGTAGGTCATGTAAATGGGGCTCATCTGCTCATATCACTTTATGGTGGAATATATTACGGATGGATACATACATAGGTTCCTTCCCATGTTCCATTTCCATCCCATCATGGCCCCCTCCCCCCTCTCTCTCTCC
This sequence comes from Fusarium robinianum, assembly GCA_013623725.1. Classification (NCBI taxonomy): domain Eukaryota; kingdom Fungi; phylum Ascomycota; class Sordariomycetes; order Hypocreales; family Nectriaceae; genus Fusarium; species Fusarium robinianum. Next base: position 5 of record JABFFI010000864.1, on the reverse strand, counting down.
TCTCC
>JABFFI010000862.1:0-12678 GCA_013623725.1 Fusarium robinianum | reverse complement strand
TCATCTCGTTCGAGCACATTTCCAGATATAGTCCACGAGCCGGGGAGTATCTACGGTTCATGTGCTTCCTAGCCGAGAGAGATATCCCGGTATCCCTGCTACCGCCAACAGACGATGAGCTAGAGGCGGATAAAGCGATTGGGACACTAGAGGCATATGGGTTCATCGCGAAGCGAGAAGATGGGATATCTATAGATATGCACCGACTGGTGCGATTGGCGATGCGGAACTGGCTTGTCAAGGAAGGGCAAGCACAGGAGACATATCGGGGTGTGGTACAGAGATTGGGGGAAGTATTTCCCTTTCCAGAGCACGAGAACCGAGGGATATGGATAAAGTACATGGCGCATGCACAGAGTGTTTTGGGGGGCAAGAAGGAATATGATGATAGTGAAGCGATGGGGAGGCTTCTTTTTAACGTTACTGTGGGCTTTTATATGCTATGGAATTACCAAGAAGCGGCGAAGATGGGTCGACAGACGCTCGAGCTGAGGGAGAAGGTGCTTGGCAAGGAGCATCCGGATACACTTGCCAGCATGGGCAATTTGGCAAGCGTGCTTGATAGCATGGGCCAGTACGAGGAGGCAGAGAAAATGCATCGACAGACGCTGGAGCTGAGGGAGAAGGTGCTTGGCAAGGAGCATCCGTCTACACTCAGCAGCATGAGCAATTTGGCAAGCGTGCTTGATAGCATGGGCCAGTACGAGGAGGCAGAGGAGATGTATCGTCAGACGCTGGAGCTGATGGAGAGGGTGCTTGGCAAGGAGCATCCGGATACACTTAACAGCATGAATAACCTGACAAGCGTGCTTGATAGCATGGGCCAGTACGAGGAGGCAGAGAAAATGCATCGACAGACGCTGGAGCTGAGGGAGAAGGTGCTTGGCAAGGAGCATCCGTCTACACTCATCAGCATGAGCAATTTGGCAAACGTGCTTGATAGCATGGGCCAGTACGAGGAGGCAGAGGAGATGTATCGACAGACGCTGGAGCTAAAGGAGAAGGTACTTGGCAAGGAGCATCCGGATACACTTGACAGCATGAACAACCTGGCAGGGACTCTTCAGCAACAAGGGAAGTACGAGGAGGCAGAGGAGATGCATCGTCAGACGCTGGAGCTGAGCGAGAAGGTGCTTGGCAAGGAGCATCCGTCTACACTTGGCAGCATGAACAACCTGGCAGGGGCTCTTCGGCAGCAAGGGAAGTACGAGGAGGCAGAGAAGATGCATCGTCAGACGCTGGAGCTGATGGAGAGGGTGCTTGGCAAGGAGCATCCGGATACACTTAACAGCATGAATAACCTGACAAGCGTGCTTGATAGCATGGGCCAGTACGAGGAGGCAGAGGAGATGTATCGACAGACGCTGGAGCTGAGGGAGAAGGTGCTTGGCAAGGAGCATCCGTCTACACTCATCAGCATGAGCAATTTGGCAGGGGCTCTTCAGCAACAAGGGAAGTACGAGGAGGCAGAGGATATGCATCGTCAGACGCTGGAGCTGAGGGAGAAGGTGCTTGACAAGGAGCATCCGGATACACTTGGCAGCATGAACAACCTGGCAAATACTCTTCAGCAACAAGGGAAGTACGAGGAGGCAGAGGAGATGCATCGACAGACGCTGGGGCTGAGGGAGAAGGTGCTTGGCAAGGAGCATCCGTTTACACTTACCAGCATGAACGACTTGGCGAATGTGCTTTATAGTATGGGCCAGTACGAGGAGGCAGAGGAGATGTATCGACAGACGCTGGAGCTAAAGGAGAAGGTGCTTGGCAAGGAGCATCCGTCTACACTCATCAGCATGAGCAATTTGGCAAACGTGCTTGATAGCATGGGCCAGTACGAGGAGGCAGAGGAGATGTATCGACAGACGCTGGAGCTGAGGGAGAAGGTGCTTGGCAAGGAGCATCCGGATACACTCATCAGCATGAGCAATTTGGCAAACGTGCTTGATAGTATGTTCCAATACGAGGAGGCAGAGAAAATGCATCGACAGACGCTGGAGCTGAGCGAGAAGGTGCTTGGCAAGGAGCATCCATCTACACTTGGCAGCATGAATAATTTGGCAATGGTGCTTAGACATCAAGGGAAGTACGAGGCAGAGGAGATGCATCGACAGACGCTGGAGCTGATGGAGAAGGTGCTCGGGAAGGAGCATCCGTCTACACTCAGCAGCATGAGCAATTTGGCAGGAGCTCTTCAGCAACAAGGGAAGTACGAGGAGGCAAAGGAGATGCATCGACAGACGCTAGAGCTGATGGAGAAGGTGCTTGGCAAGGAGCATCTGGTAGCATGCGACACTCGATGATGACGTTCACAGCTGTCCCATCCGGGTTATCAGCTTGGAAAACACCCTTCATGGCATGGTCATGCCTTTCAGCGAGGCAAAGCGTATCTCTGAATTCGCTCAGAAGTACGGCATCAAGATGCATCTCGATGGAGCTCGCCTATGGGAGGCCGTTGTCGCTGGCGCCGGATCCCTCCCAGAGTTCTGCTCCCACTTCGATACCATCAGTCTCTGTCTCTCCAAGGGTCTCGGTGCCCCAGCTGGAAGTGTCCTCGCAGGTTCCAAGGCGGCCCTGAAGCACGGCCGCTGGGTGCGCAAGTCAATTGGCGGCGGGCTACGGCAATCCGGAGTCCTGACCTCGGCCGGGCGTGTTGCCATTGAACAGACGTTTGGAAAGTCTCCCAACGGCGATGATGGCATTCTTAAGACCTCGCATGAGATGGCACGCAAGGTGGAGGCTCTATGGAAGAGCATGGGTGGTGAGGTTGCCGAACCCACTGAGACCAACATGTGCTGGCTGGATCTCAAGGCTGCAGGTTGCAGCGAGCAACGGTTCATTGACATTGGCCGGGAGGCCGGGCTCAAGTTTCTGTGCAATCGGCTCGTGACTCATTATCAGGTCGCTCAGAACGAAGAGGAGGTGTTGCGAAGGCTTCGCGTCGCATTTGAGAAGGTCCTGATGGAGAAGGAGGACCTCGGGGCTCAACAAAAGGTTGGCAAGTCGAGCGTTTATCGGCCACAATAGATCCAAGGCGCGTCTCAATCCGCCATTAATGTTCGATGCCTAAAGTGATCAGTGAGACTGCGTTCTCGACCGGCTGACATTTCGATTCGCTCATGCAGTTGAGCCGTGATTCGCCCCATGTAATCCCATAGACGCCAAAAGTCTGGCATCGTTGAGAAACCGGATAACCCAAATAACTACTCCCAAAACCTAAGAATAACAATAATAAACAGGGTCTATATATAATAAGTTAAGATATCTAGGTTATTTTAGGTACATGAGGATCTCGGCGCAGAAGATGTTCCAGTGCTCACACAAGCTACTGTTCATCTCCTCCGATGATGCTGTGCGATATTGGGCTAATTCCTCGCTCTAACAAACTTTCCCGCAAGGTAGTGCTCATTCGATGGCGCTCGATACATGGACCCTAATATAAACTCTAAATTCTAGGTACTTATCTTCTCCTTTTGCTGGAACTTCCGGTGCGAGCGTTGGCTGCTGGGGGTAAAAGAAGAGGTAGGTCATCGACGCCAAGGGACACTTGGTAGGCCCTTTCGAGAAATCCAAGGAGAGCTCGCCTCATATTTCCCCGATTGCGTATAAGTGAAGCATAGCACCACATTCCACCAGTGGGTCCTTCTTGATCCTCCAAGACGAGAAGGAGTAAGGTATTCCAGTCGAAGAAGGCGACATACTGCGTCTGGTACTGGTCTGCGTAGTTGACGGCTTGCTTGAGCAAGATCGAGGCGTTTCCGGCAAAGTACGAACCGCTCTGCATTACGTTTTCTTGGTGTCATGCGTATTGGTCTTGCGTTACAAATGACGATTCGATCTCCCAGTCTCGAATGACGCCAGCTCTCTTGTAATCGAGAACCGCAAAAGCAGAAGACCCATCTGAAGTAGGCCGAAGCCAACACTTATCGGCACGCACAGTAGGGGTGATGGCATGCTGGTTGAGGCACGTGATCTCCACGGGGTGTCGAGCAGAGAGCGCTAAGTCGATAGGGTTGACGAGATGGACAGCGGCGGCGTCGCCCACATCCGCCTCGACTCGCAGCTGCCTGGTGTCCTCCCATGACGCGAGTCTGTGCCCGGTAAGGTTGACACGGCGGAGAATTCTAGTGGCAAAGACGTTCCAGGCGCCTTGGAAGCGAACCTGGAAAGCAAATCCGGGAGCTTCTGCACTTTGGGTTGATGGCCCAGAAATATGGGCGTCCGGAGATGAGTAGACCACGACCTCATCGGGAAGCGTCGTGTTGAAAGACTCGGCAATGGTTATGCTTGGCATGATGGGTGCTGGTGCTTCTATGAAGTACAAGTTGAGTTGGGGAATTATAAATAAGTCTGTCGCGATGATTGGTATTCGAAGTACCTCGATCTATATATTTCATTGCTGAAACCTCCAAAAGGTTGCCGATAGAATTCGCTCTTGAAAGTAGGACATGAGGTTGGTAGTTTGGGTCTGTAGGCTACCTTACCAATGGTGAGTGTGCGGCAATTTGACCGAATGTTAGCACATTGATGCCCGAGGCGCCAAGTCATCTAATGTATTTCTTGGTCGTGGTTCATTCCAATGTTATACTTCTTTCCACCTCACGCATTTCAATCAGAACATCTTTCGCAATTATTGCAGTGCTCGCCGAAATGCCAAGCGGCGGGCGTTTCGCAGGCGACCCTTTCGGCCTCTGGAAGCCCATTCCTGATCCTCGCAAGGCTGAACTCCCTTACCGCAGTGGACTGGATCTTTCTATCCGACGTCACGTCCCACCTCCGCTATTCGGTATCACGGGCTATCTCAAAGGGGCAGAGCGACAAGAATCGCCTCCGCAGCCAATCCGAGAGGTCACACAGAGCGAATGGTGTCTTCAGCACCCACCCGCAGACACACCTCCTCACCCAGATCCGACTTTGCACAACCTCCATGTCATGGGCGAGTTAGCTTGCGAGGGCTGGAGGGGTGCTCAGGTTGTAGGATGCCGCCTCGATCAAGACGAGGACCGGGTTTACGTGGCAAAGATCTACGACGCCCTCTATTACTCCTACGCTGACCGGGGTTTTGGGACGGCTGTTGACGTTACGTGGTTCGCGGATCAACACTATACTCGCGAAGCCGCCGCCTACGAGGACCTGCAACAAGCTGGAGTCGATGGCTTACTCGTGCCTACATATCATGGGTCTTGGACCTTTGATATGGCTCTACAAGGCTCCTCAGAAGTGCGAGCGGTGCGGATGATACTCATGGAATACATCCAAGGCATCACCATGTATTCTTTTGAGGAGAGCGACAAAGTCGATAGCATTCCTCCTCAGCACCGCCTCGACATACTCGCTAGAGCCATGGAGGTCGAATGTAACATTATGTTCCACGGCGTTAAACACAACGACTTTGCGCCAAGGAACGTCATGCTAGCAGGTTCCGATATCGAGACTCAGATGCCTCAAGTCTTCTTAATCGACTTCAACCATTCTACCGCCGTGGGCAGACCCAACTTCAAGTACCAAGGCCTATACCACAGAACAACGCTTCCGGTCAACCCCATGCATCGTTATTGGGGACCATGCCCAAATGAGTTCTTGCCCTGGATCCCCCAGCCTCACCGCTCACGGCGGGAGGTTTTCAAAGGATGGCTGAAGACTCAGTGGGGTGAGGCAAAAGGATTCGCCAGCCGCGAGGAAGCGCGCGTGAGACCCGTCGATTATGATAATGAGCTTGTCGAGGTGTTGCCGCCTTTGCCGGACACAAAGCCTCCCCCAGAGTTCCCGATTGTGTTGACAAAGAAAAAGCCGAGAACGAGAAAACAAGGTACGAAAGCACATGGTCCCATTCTGGAAGAAAGAGTGCTGTTGACTAACGGGCTGTCATACCGATCAGGACAACCACCATGGCATTTGAATGAAGAGTTGAAGTGACGTTTGGCGGGTGGCTTGAAGAGGGGGGATTGGAGTCCACGGCGCCGGGTGTCTGATGATACCCTTTCTTGAAGCATCACATCACTTGGGGTCGGAGGAGGGGGGGCAACATCAGCTCTGCAGAGAACGGGCCGAATTCGGGGTAATTCACGAGATGGAGGGTGGTTTTTGGTGCCCATCGAGAGATGATGATCCTCATAATGATCCGCTTCTCTAGCTCAACGGCCTTTCTTTTTGTTGTTGCGAAGGATGAAGTGTGCCAAGATTTGGCAAGATTTGACAAGATTAAACAGAGGAGGATTAGACTGGTTGAACAATTGACCGAGTCTAGGCCTCGTCTAAGAGTATACCAATGACTCGAATGTGCATATCGATTCTACATAATGGTTCTTGGCATGCAAGTCCTGGTTTTCTTGCATGATGCCGGTTACACACTAATAACATATGGGTTGTGCCTCAATCATGGGAACAAGAGGAGATCATCCCCATTCCCGTGCAACAGCAACTCTTTACCCCATCCCAGCTTCCTTTTCTGGTTAAATCCTCTTCATTATTACCTTCCTACATGGGTTATTCTCTCTATTCCTCTACTTACCCATACCGAGTTAATGAACAAGACAGGCATCTACAGCCGAGACTATCTAGGTATCATGACATCCCCCGTCTCGGCTGAAGCACTAACGCCGTCATAAGCTTCAAGAGAGGTAGTTATCTATATATGCATCTACACGCCCATTCCCCAACCTCCGTATCCTGCAGGTGTCTCACCCTCGACAACTCATTCTGCCAGCCAGCCCCTCAATTCCAACTCAGCCTGTGAGACAAACGTCGCGGCAAGGTTTCAAAGCTTCACATACCTGCCACAATGGCATCTGTGAGATATGTCGTCGCAGTGCTCGCTGCCTCGACGTCAACAGTGTCTGCACTCTATACTAATGGCTCTGTCATCACACCCCGTGATTCGCCGATTTACTGCCATGGCGAGATTCTTGAGGAAGTTGAGCTGGCGCGGCCATTCTCTGATTCCAAGACATTTGTTGACATGCAAGTCTTTTATTACCCTGACATCAGTCAATATGAAGTACCCGGTTTATCCTGACACGTTAGCCATCTTTCTGCTTTTCATTACCCTCTGGCAGCACCTCCCCATCGCAGTTTGCGGCTTCAAGCACTCGCCTTTAGCTTAGGTCCCTTGTGTGTCGGAATCTTTCTATGCTGCAGCTCGATTTCGATTGTTCTACTCCGTACATCACCATGGACGCCAGTTCGAGGCTTGAGTTGGTGCTCACTTTACTGTGGGCATAGCGCAATTGATTGAAAGGTAGAAGAATAACAAGACTATAAGCGCTTTCGACGCTGCTGGGCGAAGAAGATATTTCCTTGATGCTTAGGTGAGCTACAATCTCTGCGCGTGCGCCGAAGGCCTGTACCACACTTTCATCAAACCCCTTGATCTCCTCTTCAGTGCACTATTGCTCACTGACTCGACGCCTGGTGATGTGGAACCCCAATGTGCTCAAGCCGTGTCTTCCTCTTGAGTAAAGTTATAACCCAATTGTAGACAAAGATACCGCAAAACACCAGGACGATAAATCCGGCACAGAGAAGTGGTCCCAGTATCGAAAAGACGGTGAAGCCATAAGACGCAGACTGGAAGGCATCGTTGCGAGCAAGAGTGTCAGTGGCGAGTCCGACCTGCATTGCAGTGAGGACGACGGCTATGTAGACCGTGGTTCCAGCTAGCCAGGCGAAATTATCGCGAAAAAAGGTAGTGTACTGATCCCAAGGAGCCATAAAACCTCCTAGACGGCCTTGCGACAGGCGGTATATCTTGTTTAGCCGACTCAAACGAAGCTCTCCATGGCAGAATCGCTGGTCGATATCTGGATATATGTGCTCTGTGTCAAGTTGCTCGACAAAGGTTATCCAACTGGGCCATTCGATCACTTCGGGAAGCAGGTGCTTCTCTTTCGCCACCAAGAAGTCGCTCTCGTGGCGTACTAGCGCGACGTAGGAGAATAGGAACCCAAGCGCGCATTTCCAAAGCTTTCGACGCTCGCATTCCTGGAGGCTCCCTTCGGGATGATCTTCACCCTTGGAGCATTCGCATCCTTGCCCGCAGCAGAGATATTTGGTCCAGAAGCACGGCTCGAGCAGGAAGCGCGGGATGGGCTTGATGAAGATGCGGCCCGTCGTCCACACGAGATGCATGTCCATCTGTTCTGTGACGAGGATCTCTCGACCCAACAGCAGCTGGTGGTGCAATGGTCGAGGCGGCAGGAGCCGGCCTGCAACCCACAGCCAGCCGTGAACTTTGTTTAGTCTTTGCAGGTCCAGCTCTGTTCTTATGCAGGTCCAGACATCGCGGCTCGGCGCAACCAAATCGTCAGATCGGGTGCGGTACGACGCGGGGAGGAGTGGTATGAGCCGATCGGTATCGAGCGGGGGCACGGGAGAGTCTCGGTTATCAGTGGGCTCCAGGAGCCGAATGGAGAAGGGGGCACACTGTTGGTGGGATCGTTAGTTTGCACAAGACGTCGTCTCCTGAGGGTGCGATGGAGGAATACTGGACCGGCCTGCGTTGTCGTTTCGCCTGTGTTTCGACAATGTGTCATCTTTTTGGCTGACAAGGTGGATAGTGGATCTGCCATGCCGGCCGTTCATGAGTAGGCTAAGGCTTTGAAGGAGGCTTATCGTGAATAATTGGCAAAAAGGGACACGCGGTTCGGTGAAGAGTGAAGTCGATCGATGATAGGTGGGCGGACGGCGATGTTGAGGGGGTTGGTTGTTTTTGAAGCTGTGCGATGGCTGGTGGCTGGTGGCTGGTGGCTGGAGACTTTTATCCGGGCGCAATCCAGGTTGGTGCGTCGAACATTGAGCAACAAGGTCCCTTTTCGAGCCCCATGCTGTAGGCAAGTTCTCTTGGCTGAGCAGCCGCAAGTGTAAATAAACGAGGCGGCACGAGCCGAACCGGAACCCACTCCCGGCCAAGCTCCGTCATCAACAGATTGGATGGAGAATGCGGAAACCGCGCTACGTCATCTTCAAGGACCTTAGCGTGCTGAGGTGAAGCGGCCGAGTTAGGTGACCCTGTGCTTCTCTGCTCTCGCCTCCGCCTTGATTGGCTTTTCGTCAGCATTTGAGCGTATTGGCGGCAGCCAAAACGGAACCTCAAAGTGATGCCTTGTGCGTGCACGATGAAACAGCCAATATCATCGCAACAGTTATTTTTAGCCAGGCACTTCATGGTGGGCAGCCAAGTGCGGGTGTGACCCTTTACGAACGCATGGGACCAATCCCCCGTTGAGCTCTGAGAATCAGGCTGGGGCTCACGGGCAAACCTGGCTTCAGCTCTCCTTGGCGCAGCAGGCTGTCAACTTGCCATCCGCCTGTCAGCGAAATTCCCTCACGCGCCAGCCGGCACTCTTCCCCGCACCAGCGCGCTACAGGGGACCCAAACCTTACTTTAACTCGAGACCTGTCACCAGAACCCAGACCTTACCACTTTCTTCGAGGGTTCCAGGCCGAGACTTCAATTCTTGTCATGTATAATTACCGACGCGAACCAGCAAATTGAACCCACCCACAACGTGCTTTCTTACCCGCAACTTCCCCCCTCACGTCCCCTCATCATGGTAGGATTGGCCTTTTCGTATCTCGCACCCTAATGGTTTGCTGATCGATCTAGGCTTCGAGAAATCGACCGCCTTTCAAGGTCGTGTACGAGAGCGAGGACAATGACGTCGAAGTCGAGTAGGCCCACGGAATTCCCTTTCTTCTTCAAACAACAGTCTAACGAACACTTTCCCCAAGCATCATCGCCGTCCACGGTCTAGGAGCCAACGTCGACTGGTCTTGGACATGGAAGGACAAGGCCGACCCGGATCGCCTCGTCAAATGGCTAGAAGACCCTGACATGCTCCCGGCCGTCGTTCCAAAGTCGCGGATCGTGCTCTACAGCTATGATTCAAGGTGGCATGCCGACGCGCCGAGGACTCGTCTTCAGCTATGCGGCGAGGATCTCGTCCGCAATTTGCGCGCTTTCCGCAAAGGGCTGCAGGACCGTCCCATCGTCTTGGTCGGACACAGCTTAGGTGGAAACGTCATCCAGCATGTGGGTTTCCCTTTCACGATCGCCATATCTTGCGACAGAGGGGCTTATCACCATCTAGGGCCTCTTGTACGCCGATTCCGAAGACGGTTTTAAGGATGTTGTCATGTCCGTAGTCGGCGTTGCCTTCCTTGGATCCCCTCTACGTGGTACGAAACTTGACTTCCTGCCCCGTCTCCTGACGGCCGTCATGTCGCCAGCAGGCGCCCATGATGGAATCATCAAGGAATTGGCCTACGACGACCCAGGTCTTCGAGATAAACTGCACATCTTCTGTGGGATGCTCAATACCCTCTCGATCCCAACCTCCTGTTTCTTCGAGCTGTACGAGTCGGATTACGGACAGCGAAAATTTTTCGGCGGTGTGGTCAAAGGAATGGTGCGTTTTGCAGTCCGCTTTGACATTCCCCAGCTCACACATGCAATAGGTAGTCGAAGAGACATCCGCCTGCATCCCCGGACTGAACAGGATACCACTCCAGGCGGATCATTTCAAGATGAATAAATTCTCTGGCCCGAATGATCGCTCATTCTTAAGCGTCTCGGAGGAAATTCGCAAGATGTGTGTGGATGCACGACACATCATACAACATCGGGTGCAGCGTATGTGGTGCAAAGTCGAGTGACCAACCAACAGCTAACACGGACGCAGCACGCCCCATCATTACTGACAGAAACTGTGATTTGGCCTCCTGCTTTGCCTTTGACAAAGTGCTGACAGTCGTCTAGACATCCTGACGCGGAACCCCGAAGCCAAAGACTGTCTTCGGGCCCTCTTTCTGACCGATCCGTTCGAGGATATGAAGGCGATGAAACGCAAAAAAGGTAGCCGCGCCACAGGCACCTGCGACTGGATTCTTGGATCCGAGCCTCTTACCACTTGGCTCAGCGGCAAATGTGCGCCAAGCTCACAGTCCGCATCGAGCAACGTCCTCTGGTTGCATGGGAATCCAGGGACAGGAAAGACCACCATGTCCATGTTCCTGGCCGAGGAACTGCCACGGATCTTCTCCGCTACAACCCAGAAAGCGCTCGCCTACTTCTTCTGTGATTCCAGCTACGACACGCGGAGAACGGCAACGGCGGTCGTCCGTGGCCTTCTTCTACAACTGCTCCAACAACATCCGTCGCTGCTCGGCCACGTTTTACCCAAATTTGAGGAACGCGGAGCCAAAGTTTTTGATTCGTTCGATGCTCTTTGGGCTATGTTGATGAATGCTGGCGCGGACAAGGCGACAGGCCACAAGTATTGCATTATCGACGCATTGGATGAGTGCGAACGCGGCTCGCAGGACATGCTTCTGGATCAGCTTCAGGAGACCTTTGGACAAGAAGCGTCTGCCGATCACGAGCAGAACCTCAGCATATTGATCACAAGCCGGCCGTATCCTGAGATCCGCGAATCCCTCCGCGTCTTCTCGAACAATGACTTGTCGTCTTTCGAAGAGTCGAGACGAGATATCGATAAGTTTATCGATGAGAAGGTAGCGGTTCTGAAGGATAAGAAGGGATACACTCGCAAACTTGCAGATCAAATCACCCAGATTCTCCGGGAAAAATCAGAAAACACATTTCTGTGGGTAGGCTTAGCCTGCGAAGAACTGGCATCGAGAGATGTTGCTTCTAAAGATGCCCTTAAACGCCTCCAAGCAATGCCCCGAGGGCTCCATTCCCTCTACAAGAAGCTCCTGGACACGGCACTCGAGTCAGACGGTGACCATGGGGTCACTATCAAACATCTTTTGAGTTTCGTTGTGGTGGCATTGCGCCCCCTGAGCGTTCTCGAGCTCGCCGCCGCTTGTGAGCTCTACCAAGACCAGGAGGAGGCGGAGCGGACGAAATTCACTAGGGACCAGATTGATTCCTGTCGCTTAATGGTGGTGATTCAGGATGATAAAGTGCTCTTGCTGCATCAATCCGTCAAGGATTTTCTCATCAAACCCTTGGACTCCGATGGTAATCCTTTAGTCCATGAACTCGAGGCCCACGCCAGCTTTGCGATCCGTTGTGTCGATTATCTCATTAGGCACGTCCCTCTGCACGGTAAGCCGCAAGGGGCAGCGGTCGATTTTCTGTCCTACACAACGGAATTTTGGCCTGATCATGCGCGTATGGCTGAGTCCCGATTCCGAATCGAGGAGACTCAGGCCGAGTTTTTCGCCATTGAATCTCAAAGTCGGGAGGCTTGGCTGAGATGGTTAAGGGGCCAAAGGGATACATATTCCTTTTTCAAAATTCCCCAACTCTTCTCCGTTTTTCACGTGGCCGCTCGGTGGGGGATAGTTCAAATGGTGGATTATGCACTTGTCTCTCAAAGGAAGCAGGGTGCGTTGCCGCAAACAGACGAATTCATAGACACTGCGTTCGTAAGCTCCGAGAGAGTGACACCACTGGAAGAAGCAGCACGGTCAGGCTATGACGGGGTTGCTCGCCGTCTGCTGGATCGAACTACGCCGGGAATGAGTGTGCGAGAGGAAGTTGTCAAAGCTGCAGCAGGGAATCGGCGGAGCGGCCATGAGGTGATGGCTCTTCTCCTGGATCGAAAGGGAGACCAGATGACCATCACGGAGGAAGTTGTCAAAGCTGCAGCAGGGAATGGGCAGAGCGGCAGTGAGGTGATGGCTCTTCTCCTGGATCGAAAGGGAGACCAG